>JADLZN010009689.1:0-145000 GCA_018155175.1 Sinocyclocheilus anophthalmus | reverse complement strand
CAATGCTAAAATCGTCAAATTCTCGACGTAATTTACAAAAGTGCTCATTTCAATTCTGATTTTAGAATGAAATTCGCCGTGTTCTAGGTTTTTCACACTCACCATTTCTACAGAACTGAGTAATTGGATTTTAAAAAGGCGTTAACTGTTATCTTCCTCTTTCTAAAAGATGCAGCACATTTATTAAGCACGTTTTCCTGTAGTTTTCACAAGCTCTGCTCTGCTATAACTATATCACCATCATCACACTTACATCTCATTCTCTGCAGCCACATCAGGTCCTTTTAGAGGAAACGCAGCTATAATTAGACGAATCTCACAGCATAAACTCACAGGTTCGTTTAACTTCCTCTTTCTGATTTTACACACACACCTGGCATCTGATTGGCTCAGTGCTCCAGCAAGCTCCGCCTCCCTTCTGATGAAACTCCTCCTCCAGCTCGACATCACTCTACGCCGATCCGTTCTTGTCCTTCGTCCGTGTCTTCTCTCCTGTCATCACAACAGGGTTAGGTTTTATTTCCACATTCTGTCGTTGTAGTTCCTGAAGGTTTTTGTAGAGATTACTTTGCCGGATTTCTATTTGTGTGTCAGATTCCAATCACTGCAATTACTGTATTTAAGCCAAGACTCCTGGGGTCAACAGGGTCAAATTAACATTTTTTGTATCAAGTTTTATTTTTAATGTTATGTTTGCATGTGCAAATGATGCATTATCAAAATAAGCATGCACTAATTTGCATTTATTTCCAGAAGAGAAAACTGATAAGGCCAGGTTCAAAATTCTTGTTTGATTTTGTTGACATATTAATGTTTCTCCATATGGGATTTTGGATTTCTCTTTTTATCACTCCATAAATCAGAAAATACTATCAACAGCTGGATTTGAACAATGCATTCTTTTTATAAGATAAAATGAAATCTCCTTCTAAAATGAGCATTTTTCCTCGGACTCTCATGTATAGTTTCAGTAATTCCACTTTAACGGCAATAAATAGGTTCTTTTCATTGCCATTAAAGTGAAATTACTGAACATAAATACTGGAGCCTGAGAAAGATGCTCATTTTAGAAGAAAACTTCAGATGGCACTTAAAGGCTTTTGCATCTGAACTCTTCAAATGTTCTGTAAATCAGTGTGAATGATATATGCACCCTCAGGTAACCCTCAGCTGTATTGTAGCTGAAGTCTACAGACGCAAATAGAAATAAATGCAATAATAAAATGAAGTGAATGATGTATTATTTGTGTACAAATATCTCCACTAAGACAAACAGCCTTTTTACAGTACACAGAGCCATGTTTAAATGTTAGATAGTGAATCTATCTCTGCGGAGCAGACGGGGAAGTTGGTTGTAAGTAAGTGTTTTGCCTCATTTAAAATATGTATTTCATAACATCATATTGATATATAGCGATATTTATGTGTTGTGCGCTTCTAAACTTTTTCTCAGAGAGACATCTTATTTCAATCGTGATGCGGAGCAGACGGGGAAGTTGGTTTTATCAAGGAAAACACTGAAAGTAAGTGTTTCACCTCATCTTATAAAATATATGATATTTATATGCTGTGTGCGCCTAAACGTTTCTCACAGATTCTCACCGGCCGCTAGAGGCGGGCTCCAAAAGGTTTGTCGATCGTGGGTCCCATAGACTCCCCATGTTAAAATGCCCAACTTTACAGCAGAAAAAAACATGTTTACAGTCTGGTTCAAAAAGTGGTTTTGGTCTATATAGCTAATTTTGCCCTTCATGACAACTGTGAGGCGGGGGAATTTTTTTATAACTCATCCATTTTAAATTATATTAAGCCTTAAACTTCTGCATAATTAAGGGCGTGGCCATTTGAGTGACAGGTGGATTGCTGATGCTGTCACCACTGTCGAGCTAGGTGGGCGTGGTTTCAGCAACCAGCTCCCGCCTCTTTGCCCATTTTCGATTACGCGTGGTGACGCGCCGCCAAGATGGCGACGGTTGGCTCCGCCTACTTTAGGCTTCAAAAGCGCTCTTCAGAAACCTACGGGTGACAGTCTATGCTTTTACCATGTAAACACCAAAAGTGTTTTACCTCATTTATAATATTATTTAACCAAATCTAAATAGCAATATCAGTCACTGGTTCTTGTGTGTCTCGTGACCAAATTTCGTGATTTCATTAAGCATGAATTGTGAGTTTTCATCATGTTGATGTGTCACTATATTGGCTTTGAGTGCTGTTTTCATTGAATTAATTTGAAAATAACTCTTTTCAATATACTCAAATTCTCTATACTGAGTGAGTTAAATTGCTTATCATTCAAAGTGATTTTGTGCCCTCACAAGAATATAAAGTGTGTTTTGTGTTCAGCAAAAGTGAGTCATATGATTGTCATGCTTATTTTTTTTTGATTATTAAACATTGAAAAAGAGTCTGATCTCCTTCTAAAAATGTTATTTTTTTAAATTATCAACTGTAATTTTTTGGTATGCTTGCGCTGTCATTTATTTATGTGCTGTACCATTAATGTGCATTCATTCTGATAGGAAGAGTCCAACCTCAACGCAGAGAGAGATCAGTATGCACTTGGAATCGTGACTTTGTTTCTGCCATTAAAAGAACCATTTTCCAGTAAGACTGACTTTCTTTTTACAAAATATACATACATTTACAGTGAATTTAAATCTTTTCACTTTAAAGGGATAGTTCACCCCAAAATGAAAATTGAGTCATCATTTACTGACACTCGTGTTGCTCTAATGCTATATGCCTTTCTTTCCTTTTCGGACCACAAAAGGAGATTAAAAAAATAATGTCCTAAACATACTTGTCCATATAATGTCAGTATATGGCGATCGACATCAAGCTGTTGAACAAGACGCAAAAGTATCACAGAGAGGTCCCATGCTACACATGCTGTATATTCCAAGTGTTCTGCAGGTATACGATAAGGTTTGGGGAAAAACAAACTGAAATTTAACATATTATTTAGCAAATATCCTGACTTGGCCGTTGGGGTCATGAATCCGGTCTATAAACTTCCATTCACTCACCACCAGAGGTCACCCGCTCTCCACATGGACTCTCACACTACACAGACTGTTACACATCACCCTGGACTACATTTCCCATGCTCCATTGCACTAATCACAAGCTCACCTGAAACCAATCACACAGCTGCTACCAATAACACGCACTATATAAATCAGTCTCACACCACCATTCAAAGCTGAGGATTGTCTGCGTTTATCGCTCTCTTAGTGATAGCACTTTACGGAGCCATTTCCCTGTCTTAGTTTCTAGTCTCAGTTCCTCGTTTTAGTTTAGTCTCGTTGTGTCTCCTGGTTTCCTGGTTTCTGATTCCTGCCAGCGTATCTTGGATTTACCTTTTGCCTTGCCGTTTCGGACTGTGTTTGCCCCTCGCCTGGACTATTGCTTGTGTTATTGGTTACCCCTCTTGTCAAGCCCTCTGGATTACGTTCGCTGTCGTCTGACTCAAGCCCGTTTTAGATTGCTCTTTTGCCATACCTGTTTGCTGTTGTTCGACCCTGCCTGTGTTTTTTGACCATGTTTATTAATAAAAGTTTGCATATGGATCCGCACGCCTCTCGTCTCGTCGGCTCCATTACAGTTGGTCTCTGTGCATGACTTCGCATTCATGAGACTCCATTAGCACCGCAGTTCACTCCGATTCACCCAGAAAATGCACACAAGTTGTGAAAAATCCAGATTAATAAAAATGCGACATGAAACAACAACACCTAGAAATCCCCAAAAAGTATCAATGTGTTTTGTTCACTGAGTTGAATTTTCTTCACTGACTCCGGACTTGAACTCTGGCTTTCATGACAGTCAAAATGAATGAGAGATGAGAGCCATAACTTTCTGTTGCGACGAGCACAGCAGATATATTTACCTCAGAGAAGAAAGCACATAGGTTGCATTTCAGGCCGCATTTTTATTAATCCGGATTTTTCACAACTTGTGTGCCTTTTCTGGGTGAATCGGAGTGAACTGCGGTGCTAATGGAGTCTCATGAATGCGCAGTCATGCACCGAGACCAACGGCCAAGTCAGGATATTTGCTAAATATGTTAAATTTCAGTTTGTTTTTCACCAGACCTTATCGTATACCCACAGAACACTTGGAACATGCGTACAGCATGTGTAGCATGGGACCACTCTGTGATACTTTAGCGGATTTTTTTTTTAAAGCTTGATGTTGATCGCAATATACTGACATTATATGGACAAGCACGCGTGGGACATTTAAAAAAAAAAAAAGAAAGAAATTGTGGTCCAAAAGAGAAAGAAGGGCATACGGCATGAGAACAACACAAGGGTGAGTAAATAACACAATTTTTATTTTGGGGTGAACTATCCCTGAAAACAAATTGTTCACCTGAGGTGTTGTTTACTTATACTCATGCGGTTCCACAGATGCCATGTAAGACGTAGTTTTTTCTTTTTTTCTGTATTATTTTTGTGTGTATGTGTGTGTTCCTCAGAAGACAGAAGGTCCTACAGGTGTGAAACCACATAAGTATAAATAAATGACAGAATTTTCAGTTTTGTATGAACTATTTTTGTATTGTAATTGATGCTTGTCTCTGACATTTCACCTGATGAAATTATCTTTTTCTTTTTGTTTACAGGAGCACGTTTGAGATGCTGCAAGTGTGAGTGGATATCTTGCTTGGCTGAAAACTGCAGAGAAACGCATCTCGTGGTGCTGAAAACTACTCTCTCCAAACACCATTAGCAAAGACTTTGTTCAGTGAGCATTAACATGCATTCAGCGTGGAGGGCAATGAATGATGCTGTTGTTTAAGCGGATGAATGTAAGCATTATAAACCTCATGACAAAATAAGAATATGTATTTTGTGCCTTCTGCACTGATTTGCTTTGACATTATGATGTTTTATGTCTTTACATGTATTGAAAACACTGAATGTGAAGATATTTTGATGCAGGGAAAAAGATTTACAATTTACAATAAAGTTTCAAAAACAACAAAAAAAAGGGAACGTGTATTTTTTTGTGGGTTTAGTTCAGCTTTTGCACAATATTTGTGCAAACAGAAAAGAAATAGAAAGCCAGATGTGTAGAAATGTTTTTGAAATGTTTGTCTGTGAAAAAGGAATGGCAGAAGATCTCCGTTTCTGTTTTGTAATCGGTCACCATCCACTACAGGTCATGTCTTAATATTAACATGATTATTGCTCTACGGAGGCTGATGGAGAATACTGGTGCGGTAAACCACTTTCCTATTCCTCTCACACTTTTGGTTCCTCCTAAGATGTTCTGTTTGCCTGATGTTGGTGTTAACCACACGTGCTAAAACACACAACCTCATCTAACACGTTGCGAAACTCAAAATCGTCTGGAAGGAGTGCTTTTAAAAACGCTCTGGCCGTTAAAAAGTACCTTTAAGATACACTTACGCTTAAAATGTGATTACATTACCTTGGAAAGTTGCAAAGCAAGTGAATCTGCTCCACCACTGCAGGAGCTTTTTTCAGATCAACTTCACTTTTCTGAGCCTTTCTTTGCAATGACCTTTAAACGGCTAGATCTGACATCCAGCAAGTGAATTCAGTGTCCAAATATGTTTGAGGCGGCTTCAGACAAGTACTTTTGGTTAACATCCTTGTGGTTAAAATTGTTTATCCTAAATTCAGAATAGACTTTCATTATTTTTATTATAAACGAACTGAAATGAAACTTAATATTAAAAACTTATTTCAGCTAGTTGCTAAAACAACATTTTTTATTTTTATTTAAAATAATAACTAAATCTGAAAATATAGACATTAAACCTAATAAAAATGACAAAACTGCACAACAAAATTACTAAAACTAACTGAAATAAAAATGGACAATAAAACGTTATAATTATTAAATAAAAAATAATTTCAAATATTCAAATAAAAGAACTAATTAAGATAAATGAATGCAAATTCATTAAATGAAAAGGACCCCCTGAATGCAGTTTCATAGACGCAAATCGTCTCAACGTTTTTTACTCTTTTCCTTCAGCAGCTTCAACAACACACCACACACAAATTCTCTCACACACTCAAACACACACACTCACAACACACACACTCTCACTCCCTCACACACACACTCACACCCACACAACACCACTCACGCACACACACACACACACACCCACCCACACACACACACACACACAACAACACACACCTTCTCTCACACACTCTCAAACACATCAAACACCAAACACAACCACACTCTCTCACACACACCCCAGTCTCACATACCCTTCAAACACCTCACACAACACACACACACCACACACACACACTCTCTCACACTCACAAACACACACAATCACACACACACACACAAACACACTCCTCGCTACACACACACAACACCCACACACACTACACACACTCACACAACATACTCTCAACAATCACACGCTCACACACACAACTCTCTCTCACCCCCACTTCACACACACACACTTCACATACACTCTTATCCTCACACACACACACACACACACACAAACAGCACACAGCCAACACACACACACACACACAAAACAAACACACACACACACACACAACACACACCACACACACACACTCCCACTCACACTCACACTCACCACACACACACACACACACTCCCACACAACACTCACACACACACTCACCATCACACTCTCACACCATCTCAAACGGTTTGTTTGGTGAAAAAAAAGGGGGACATCCCATATATCAGACCGTATTCTATTGCCCTTTTCAACCCTACCCCTAACCTACCTCACTGGAGGACTTTGTGTGCTATTTCAGCTTTTCAATAAAACTCCATCTGTGTGATTTCTAAGCGTTGAAAAAGTGGGGACTGGGGGGTAATGTCCTGAAAAGCACCTTCTCCTTGTAATACTGTCATCATTTGTCAGTATACAAATTTATGTAGCATTGTCCAAAAACGCAGGCACGCGCGCACACACACACACACACACACACACCACAAACACACACAGAGTCTAGCTCCCCTCATCAGTGCGCTCCGAGCCCACACAGCGAGGAGCAGCCTCTGAATACTATTAGCTTTTAATCTGTCACAAGACGCCTTTAGGCAACACTCTTTCATCCGGCGTCACACACTAAACGTCACACACTAAACTCTCTGCAGCTCTGGGGTGTTTCCCAGAGGCTACTATGGTTGCAAGTTCCGTCGTTACCAACATAGTTCATAAAGCGGAGTAGGCCCTAAAGAATTAAAGTGCTTTACTGTTGCCAGTCGCAAACAACGTAAAGTTTTATGTTGTGTTGGTTTAGTAATTTATATAGTGGGCTTAGGCTATATAAATTTCAATGCACATAGAATTTCGTTGAGATTATTTTCCAAGTTAGTCTGCGGCATGGCTTCAGTAGTCCCTTTAGATGTATACTCCGTGAAAAAGTGCTTTTACAGATCGTTTGGCAGTTAATTAGGCTTTCAGCTGAGGGTGCGCTTGTGATAGTTTCAGGAAAGCTGCTCATATGCAAGTAAATTCACATTCAACTTTAGTGATGCAAATTCTGATTCATTTCCGCAAACCTTTTTTTTTCGGACAGTTCGGCTCATTGAACCGGTTCAAAAAGCCGATTAATCGGTTCCTGGCGTCATCAAGCAATGATATCACAACGCATTTCTTATCTAACAACTCAGTGCCATGTTGTGTCAATGAAACATTCAAATAAAGTCATTTCCGTCAACACATCTTGATACATTCAAATAAAAAGTCACTTATGTGAACGCATATTGCTAATTATTGCTTTTAATTCACTTAAGTTGATGTTTGTGGTCAGAGTTTCTTTCGTGGAATGTTTATGTCAGATACAACGGACCAATATTACCTAACCTACAACTTAAGATTCCTATAAGTTTTGTAGCTACAGCGCACATTACAGACATTGATGTCTTATAAATTCCTTGATTTCACTTAAACTTAAAATATAATCTGCATGCACAATAAACTATAGTAAAATGTATTTACATCTCTCAACAGAAAGGTTTTTGCAGGTTGTAATAAAATGTTAATTCAACAGTAATCATAATAAGCATATTTCCAGTACGTGCTTCAGGGTAATCATTGGCAGACATCGACAGTTGGTTGAATCCTTTTATATTTTGATAGCTAAAATCCAGTCAAATTTGCCATGAACCCCAGGTCAGACATGAAGCTGAGGCTGAAACAGGCTGCTGTTACTATGGCAACAGACTGACAGCTCTGTGCTGATGGAGACCTCGTGTGATGAGCTTGAGTAATGACAGATCTCAGTCTCATCATTTCAGTACAAACTCAGCTTCTTTATCAGGACAAAATGTTCTTACAAACTGCAGTAATCAGTGAGAGCTTGTTAATACACTTTCAAACATGCAGGCTTTATAAATATCTTTATGAATTAGCTGTTTTCTCTCTCTAGGCTATATAGACTCACAGCACAGGTCATTTTGTCCCTCATATTTTTGTTTCAGGAATATAAAAAAAAATACACTGTCACGGCTTTCTATTGAGACGTTGCCGTTGAACAGGAGTGAGCAAGTCTATTTAACGCTGTGTTCATAAACATGTAGGCTACATGTGAAGTTCAGACCTTATAGTCACAGCATATATCATCGTTGCACATACTGCATAATCCACACTGTACCCTTTAGCACTATCAAAAATTGTGCTTCGCCATTACCTTTACTTATTACACACAGGTGCTCTATTTATACTATATCACAGCACCACACGGTGGACAACAAAAGCTTTACAATACGATAATTGGCTCATACACTTCAGATATCCTAGATAAACTTCTGCTGGTCAGTTTTTCAGTGTTGTTAACAGGGAACATCGTCTATTATGATTCTGTGTCAGACCTTGTGGATTCAGACTTGGGTAAAACTTGGCAGAAGACAGTTGTTTCTTTAGTAAATGTTTGTTCATCAGCAATGGTTTGTATTTGCAGTGGATGCATGTTGAGTGTTCATTATGAGCCCTGCTGTTATGAAAGCATCCAGGGTGACAAAAAACAGGGTTGCCCACTTGAGACTCGTGCTGTCTGGCACTTTTCTCACGCCACACGCTGTCAAAAGATCAAACTGTAATAATAGGAAATTGGTGAAATGGATTTGGTAAAGGCTCCAGTGCCTATTTGTGTTTGCGACATGGAAAGCGTCAAAAGTTTGTATTTACAGCGTGTTTTTTAGCATTGAGCAATGAAGCCTATCACATGTCTATTGATTTATTGTCTTGAACACCAGATTGCACATTGCATTCAAGTTCATCAGAATACACTTGCTGCTAAATGCAAGATTTTTTTCTGAATCCACTCATTAATGTAAATAAGAGATTGATTATGCAGTTTAGAGGTCCATTGATTATAATGAAACATTGTGGCATATTGCAATGGTTGGGACATTCTAAACACTTAACGTGGCTTAATGCAGTGTTTTTAAAATACCAAACTCCTTAAACACATTAATAAATCATGCTATGTGCCAAGCAAATGAGCCCAGAATAGCGTTATAAGAAAACACTTAAAGGGTGAGTTCACCCCAAAATGAAAATTCTGTCATTAATTATTCACGCTTGTGTCGTTCCAAACCCGTAAGACCTCCGTTCATCTTCAGAACACAAATTAAGATAATTGTGATGGAATTTGAGAGCTCTCTGACCCTGCATAGACAGCAAGGGTACTAACACGATCAGGCACTGAAACGTAATTTTACGAGCTATGAGAATAAATGTTGTGCAAAGAAAACAAAAATAACTTTATTCAACAATTCTTCTCCCTTGCGTCACTACGTCAGCATTAGTAAGTGCATTGTCAGCACTTGCTCTCTACCAACATGCTGCTTCATCTATGAAAGACACTCAAGCGTCTAAAGTCAGGGCATCACGTGACCAGTCACATGACCAATCACACACAAACACAAGAGACACCGGCTCACTCACTGAACTTTTATTGCAAAACAGTGATGAACATTTTGATAGCTTAAAGTACAAAACATGTTATCGAAATAACCAAAACATTTACTGAAGTGCAGTCTTATTTTAGAGAAAAAGGCAAAACCCTCTACAAGTAGATCTTATCCACACTTCCCTGAATTATGTCTGTCTACTGAAAAAAATAAAATCTGAGAGCTTTACTGATGACACTCTCAAAGAAGGGGAAAATGTTACCCGTCTATTTCCAGGTTCTCAGTCTGAATGGAAAAATAGGTGTAGAAATGAGTAGAAAGTCTTGGTCAGAGTAAGCATCAGTTATTGACTGAAACCTGAGATGTGGAAATGTCTCTGTGCTGTCAGTGATCTTCAGTCAGATCCCGACTCCTCCTCTGAGCTGGCGGGTGTGGAGGCGGCTTCCTCATCATCATCATCAGAAGCCTGTGACGGATAAAGCAGGTTAAATGATGCACATCTAAATAACTCCATTAAAGCTGAGAGGAAACGCGTCAGTCGCACACCTTGCGTTTGCTGCCTCTGTCGTGATCAGATTCAGACGAGCTCTCCTCGCTGGAGATGAACTCTTTACTCTTAAAGCTCTCGTTTCCACCTTCCTTTATCTCCTTTTCTCCTCCACTCTTCTTCTTAGCTTCCACCTTCCCTCCTTTCTTCTTCTTTTCTCTGAAAGCACAAGCAATGACTGTCAACAACAACAAAAAGGCAGGGCTGCCTGCCAGTAAAGTAAAAAAAAAAAAAAAAAAAAGAAACAAAGGAGGTCATTAAATGGATCAAAGTGACAACAAATGTTGCAAAAGATTTCTATTTCTAATAAATGCTGTTCTTTGAACTTGCTTTTCATCTGTGAATCCTGAACAATAAAATATATCAGTTTCCACAAAAATATTGTGCAGCACAACTGTTTTCAACATTAATAATAATCAGAAATGTTTCTTGAGCAGCAGATCAGCATATTATACTGATTTCTGCAGATCATGTGACACTGAAGACTGGAAAAATGATGCTGAAAATACAGCTGCGCATCACAGAAATACATTACAGTTTAACAGAGATTCACATAGAAAACAGCTGTTTTAAATTGTACTAATATTTCACAATTGTTACTGTATTTAATAAAATAAATGCAGCCTTGGTGAGCATAAGAGACATTCAAGAACAACAACAAAATCTTACTGACCCCAAACTTTTAAACAATTTGGTATGAATAATCTGTTAATTAATTATTTGATGTAATCTGATATCTTGCCCAATGCTTGCTTTCAAATAATATGCAAACTGAAGTGTATATAAAAGTACACATTGTGTACATTTAATTTTTAAAGCATGTTTGATCGATGTTTGCTCACTTCGTAACAGGCGCCGCTCCTCCTCCACTCTCTCTGTACTCTTTCATGGCTTTCTCATATTGTTTCTTGGCCTCTGCAGCTTTTCTGTCCCACTCCTGCAAAACACACAAGAGACTCAAATATAAACAGGTCAGTTTACTCTATAACAGCACAGCATCAGGAGTTTATGCTTCAATCATCTGTCAGCAACAACAAACCACAGACAAATAATTCAGTCAGTGGCTAATACATGTCTTCAGTGCTGCAGAGCTCACTGCATTTGCAAGAAAGCAAGCACATTTCTGTAATGAATAATTTTCTGCAATTAATTCAGTTTAGTCTGCTTATACATACAGACCCAGGTTCAGTTGTGGTTGAGCTTTATATTTGTTAAAAAAATAAAAGGAAGTAGAAAAGGAATGCATGTTTTAATGTGTCTTATGGCCATGTCACTGTCTGCAATATTTTCATACAGAATTGTAATTGGCTTTTACTAAAACCGAATCATTGGTTACGGATGGAAAGTCACTTTTCCCCGGTTTCACAGACAAGGCTTAAGCCTAGTCCCAGACTAAAATGTAAAAGAACTGAAAGAAACTTGCACTGACTGATCTTAAAATATATCAGTGCCTTTGTTTTGTCTCAAAAAGCACACCAGTAATGTTTTTTTCTAAGACACGTTTATAAAAATTACTTAAATGTCCTAACTGAACAATGGTCGGCCGATATATCGGCCGATATTGGCATTTTTCCAAATATGGAAGATATTTGGTTTTTCTGTTTGGCAGATGCATTCGAGGCGGGACTTTTATTTTGACGGCGCTGACAGCGGCAGCTCACATTCTCCCTCTTGTTCGCTGTCGTCGTTAACAGTTCTAATACGGATAGAAGTCTGTTTAATAATCAGATAGAACTGTTAAACAAAAGAATTAAAATGTAAACACAAAAGTATTAGAACAATTGCTTTTATAATACTGTAAACGATGTATAGCCTAAATGCACTGTAAGTCACTTTGGATAAAAGGCGTCTGCTAAATGCATTAATTATTATTATAAATTATATTCAGTATTATATTATTAGTTATAGAAAGGCAAACATAATACTTTCTCATTTGCCGCCAGCATTCAGCAAATACGCATTTATAGCATTTAAACAAATCTTTGAATTGCTAATGAAAATTTAATTTCACAAACCTAGCAAACTTAGTCGAATCCAGCTGTGAGATATTATGAAGTGTGCATTTGTATCCTGCATGATCGCGTGTTCTCTGCGTGAAATTCGGTCTGTGCAAATTGAATGCTTTAAACATTAAATTTGTGATTTTAAATTATGCTGCGCTGTGCATTTGCCCACTGTCATATTCATGTCATTTTCGCTGTGTGTAAACTGAGTGTTACCTTGGCTTTATTTGAACAAATATGATTCCCAATGCACACAAACTTACCAGAATACCGAGTGCTCTGTTGGTTACATTTTTACTTCCTTTTTAATTATATGTTTATTTATGGAAAATACTTGTATCCCTAAAGTAAAGTTAGTTATTTATAATTAGTTTTTATCAATTTTGAAATGATTTCCAATTTCGTAAATATTAATTAAATAAATACCAATTATATCAGGCCACCCTGATTCCAAGAATATGCTCGGCCATCAAAAAAAAATAAAAAGAGTTAAATGTCCTAATTGAACTATGGTTTAATCCTGGTTTAGTCTAAGCCCTGTCCGTGAAACCGGGCCTTTAAGTCACATTTAAAAAAAAAAAAAAAAAAAAAAACTATTTTAAAAATGCAGTTTTTGTTCAGAGTTTGTTACAAAAAAAAAATCCCCATTCAAGTGTAAAAAAAATTATATAATATAAAAAAATTATAAAATACTGCATTATAAGCTAGAGTGTTGAAACAGGTTTTTTGTTAAGAGCAGACGCCTCTGTCTTTTTTTGACATATTGCATGTTCACATTCACACAACAAAATATTCTGGGGGCCATGACATTTATGTTAAAATGATAAAAAATGCTGGCGGTGGCTGGCAACTTTTCTGGCGGGGAAAGAGTTAATGAGACTGTGAAGACTTTCTGGTTACTGTTGTGTGTGTGAGAGACTTTCATTCACCTCTTTGCGGTCTTTGCTCAGCTGTTTCCACATTTCTCCAGCCTTCTTGGAGATTTCAGTGACTGATATCCCAGGATTCTCGCTCTTGATTCGCTCTCGGCTGGCGTTCAGCCACAGCATGTAAGCGCTCATTGGCCTCTTCGGAGCCCCGGGGTCCTTCACCTTCTTCTGTTGGCCACAGAGAGAGAGGAGGAGAGGGTCAATAACATCTGGTAAGGAGGGTCATGTCGGGCTTTATTTTCTGAACTGTTGAACAGATGTCGTTAAACTCTCTAAAGTCTTTCATTATGACGTGTGGCCTGCAGCACAAAAGCAGTGTTAAGTCGCTGGGGGATATTTGTAGCACTAGCACCAATACATTGTATGGGTCAGAATGATTGATTTTTCTTTTATGCCAAAAATCAATTGGATATTAAGTAAAGATCATGTTCCATGAAAATATTTTGAAAAATTCCTACTGTAAATATATCAAAACTTAATTTCTGATTAGAAATATGCATTGCTAAGAACATCATTTGGACAACTTTAAAGGCACTTTTCTCAATATTTAGATTTTTTTGCACCCTCAGATCCAGATTTTCAAATAGTGAATCTCAGCCAACATTGTCCGATCCTAAACAAAATAACACATCAATGGAAGATTATGCATAATCTAAATTTTAAAAAAATGACCATTATGACTGCTTTTGTGGTCCACGATCACATATCGATATGTATATTACCTCTTTACGTGGTTTCCTCTCTTTCTTCTCCTTCACCACTTTCTTGGGCTTCTTTTCAGGTTTTTTCTCTGCTTTCTTCGTCGCTCGGGCTCCAGCGTCTGCCTCACTGTCGCTCTCTGAAGAGTACTGGCCTACTGCAGAGACACAACAGTACATATCGCTGAAAGACTGACAAAACCGTCCTAAGCAATCAAGGGAAAAAGAAAGGTCTTTAAATCAATACTCTTCTGGACGTCGTCAACCTCTCTCCAGGGTTGTGAAAGACTCGCTATACAGGAAGGACAAAACAATATAACCACAGGAATTTCAGCACAATTCACTAAGACAGGCGTGAGTTTGACTGAAAAGCTTAGAGCCCACAAGTACTAACATACAGTCACCTAAACATAAAGCTAGCTTTTGATCATTTGCAAGAGAAAAATGCAATTGTTTCATATCTCTATTATTACGTGGGTACGGAAAGTATTCAGACCCCCTTAATTTGTCACTCTTTGTTATATTGCACCCATTTGCTAAAATAATTTAAGTTAAAAAAATTTCCTCATTAATGTACACACAACACACCATATTGACAGAAAAACACAGAATCATTGACATTTTTGCAGATTTATTAAAAAAGGAAAAACTGAAATATCACATGGTCCTAAGTATCAGACCCTTTGCTGGACACTCATATATTTAACTCAGGTGCTGTCCATTTCTTATGATCATCCTTGAGATGGTTCTACACATTCATTTGAGCCCAGCTGTGTTTGATTATACTGAGTGGACTTGATTAGGAAAGCCACACACTGTCTATATAAGACCTTACAGCTCACAGTGCATGTCAGAGCAAATGAGAATCATGAGGTCAAAGAACCTGCCTGAAGAGCTCAGAGACAGAATTTGGGCAAGGCACAGATCTGGCCAAGGTTAAAAAAAAAATTCTGCTGCACTTAAGGTTCCCAAGAGCACAGGGGCCTCCATAATCCTTAAATGGAAAGAGTTTGGACGACAGAACCTCTTGCCTAGAGATGGCCGTCCCCCCCCCCCCCCGGCCCAAATTGAGCTATAGGGGGAGAAGAGCCTTGGTGAGAGAGGTAAAGAAGAACCAAAGATCACTGTGGCTGAGCTCCAAAGATGCAGTCGGGAGATGGGAGAAAGTTTTAGAAAGTCAACCATCACTGCAGCCCTCCACCAGTCGGGGATTTATGGCAGAGTCGCCCGACGGAAGCCTCTCCTCAGTGCAAAACACACGAAAGCCCGCATGGAGTTTGCTAAAAAAAAACACCTGAAGGACTCCAAGATGGTGAGCAATAAGATTCTCTGGTCTGATGAGACAAAGATAGAACTTTTTGGCCTTAATTATAAGCGTGTGGAGAAAACCAGGCACTGCTCAACACCTGTCCAATACAGTCCCAACAGTGAAGAATGGAGGTGGCAGCATCATGCTGTGGGGGGGTTTTTCAGCTGCAGGGACAGGACGACGGTTGCAATCGAGGGAAAGATGAATGAATGCGGCCAAGTACAGGGATATCCTGAACGAAAACCTTCTCCAGAAGTGATCAGGACCTCAGACTGGGCCGAAGGTTTATCTTCCCACAAGACAATGACCCTAAGCACACAGCGAAAATAACGAAGGAGTGGCTTCACAAAAACTCTGTGACTGTTCTTGAATGGCCCAGCCAGAGCCGACTTAAACCCAATTGAGCATCTCTGGAGAGACCTAAAAATGGCTGTCCACCAACGTTTACCATCCAACTGACAGAACTGGAGAGGATCTGCAAGGAGGAATGGCAGAGGACCCCAAATCCAGGTGTGAAAAACTTGTTGCATCTTTCCAAAAAGACTCATGGCTGTATTAGATCAAAAGGGTGCTTCTACTAAATACTGAGAAAAAGGTCTGAATACTTAGGACCATGAGTTATTTCAGTTTTTCTTTTTTAATAAAATCTGCAAAAATGTCAACAATTCTGTGTTTTTTTTTGTCAATATGGGGTGCTGTGGGTACAGTAATGAGGAAAAAAAATTAACTTAAAAAATTTTAGCAAATGGCTGCAATATAAAGAGTGAAAAATTTAAGGGGGTCTGATACTTTCCGTTACCCACTGGTGGTGTATATATATATATCAGACTATATATATCTATCATTATTTAAATAATTGACAATCTATGAAAACAGTGTATTGTAATGTTTTTTAAATTAATTTTCAAATATAATATTTCATTAATATTTAACGCAATCCAAAAATTTAATTGCCACAACATAAATCTACATTGTTAATGTCGTGAAGAAACTAAGATTAGCACCTGCTGAAATATGGTTTAATTCAAACTATATTTGCAAACCTTCATCCTATCCAGTTTTTATTTTATTCATTTTCTTTTTTTAATTTTGATGTTAATTTTTGATTGTAAGAAGGATGCTAAACCCATATGTTGGGAATAATCCCCCCCACCCCCCAAAATAAATCATTAAAAAATAAAAGAAAATGATCATGTAATATTTAGTTTTAACTTCATGAGTTGACGTGCAAACATTTGTAAAAAAGTTAAGAACACGCATAAAGGGGTCAAGAACTGAGAAATCAAAATTCTCTTGATCTTTTGACACATAACAGGTCAATGAACTATAAACACATCCTCTAAGTTCTCAAAACGTTCTTGTTCGTTCAAAAACAACTTTTATTGAATCCCAGCCGCCAAATGACTCGTTCTGGAATTTGTCACATCATGATGTCATAGTGCCGCGAAGCCCCGCCTACTTCTACATCACTGCCTCTAGCCCCGCCCCCTGATTCACGCATGTAATACATGCAACAGTAATGTAACATAAGTGTGAGTAAACGCATTTTACTGTATGTTCCACATTGTTTGGTATGAGCGTTTATACAGTTTTACCCCAAATGACCCCTGTTATTCTTAGTTTACATGCATTTTAATATGCAAATATGACCCGGTTAATTTTTCTAAATTAAATAAAGTGGAAAGCGCCTTATATATTTCGTTGGAGGTGTGTCAGTACCGCTATCGCCCTCAGATTCGTCGCTGCCGTCTCCCTCCTCTCTGATCTTGCCCTCTTCTTTCATTCTCTCCAGGTAAGCGTCATGCTGGTCTTCATCAGAGTCGCTGTAGCCTTCTGCGCCTTTCATGCCCTAGCACACACAATAAATAATGTCAATGTAACACATGACTGTGTATGCGGCTGCTGTCCACAGGAGGTTCAGTGAAAGTGTGTCTCCATCAGTATAAACACACACCGAGTCTGGATCAAACGCTCTTCCTGCTTATTCCCATCAGCGCAGATCCGTCAACAGAATGGAGTGTTTATTTAGTTAATACCGGTTTCAGATTACATGAACACGACTTGAGAGAAAAACTCATAACAATCTATTCAATTTGAGCTCACACAACACTTGGAACTAAACGTGATCACTAACAGTCAGGTCAGAACGAGTAAGAGAAAGCATGCAAGGGAGGGAATAGAAAATTAAGAAATGCTAAATGGATATTGCACGTTAAAGACATGTTATTATCTAACATTGCGAATAATGTGATAACTGAATCCTGCACTCAATCAGCAGAAGCAAGCTGAATTTGTTCTAATGGGGTACATGCAGTACTGTTCAAAAGTTTGGGTCAGTACGATTTTTTTATGTTTTTAATAGAAGTCTCTTCAAGGCTGCATTTATTTGTTTAAAAATATGGTAAAAATAGTAAAATTGTGAAATATTATTAGAATTTAAAACAGCAGTTTTTATGTGAATATCTGTTAAACTGTAATATATTTCTGTGATCAAATCTGTATTTTCAGCATCATTACTCCAGTCTTCAGTGTCACGTGATCTTCAGAAATCATTCCAATATGCTGATTTGCTGCTCAAGAAAAACCATTTGCTTAATATAGTTATTATAACAAACAGTTGTGCTGTCCAATATTTTTGTGGAAACAATGATAGACTTTATTTTACAGGATAACAGATAAACAGAAAGCTTGAAAAGCATTTATTTTAAATTCTTCTGTACCGTATTATGTCTTTACTGGCACTTTTGACCAATCCTTGCTGAATAAAAACTTATTTTTTTTCCCCAAAAACCCTACTAAACTTCTGAACAGTAGGCTAACCAAACAAATGGTTGATTTACTGAAAAACTGTCTAGGAAAGAGGCTGAATATTTTTAGCACTGATTCACTAGAATTGGCTTTAAAAATAAATTTTCACCACAACTACATTAATAGAGATATATAATTTTTAACTAATTATTTATAATACATTTGGATATTGCCCAGCCCTATGGTGCATATTACTTATTACACATTTTGGCTTCCACCCAAATAAACATTTTGAAGTTACCTCTTTAAATCCTCTGTTCTTGATGTTCAGCTTCTTGGCATTGACAAAGTCAAAGAGTTTTCCGTATTCTTCCCTACATAAGACAGAAGAGAGGTGGTCTCCGTTATTTCTGTGGCTTGTCAGGACAAAGCACTGCAGAGATCTTCTGCTTATGACTGACAGGTGAGGGACGCTGCTGTCCGTGATGGCGAAGTGTGGTTTACCTCTCGATGTTGCTGAAGGTGTACTGGTTACCCTGCTTGGTCTCGATCTCGAAGTCGAAGGAGCGGGTGGTGGTGGTTCCTCTGGCAAAGTTAACGCAGGAGATCTCCTCGAAGCGCAGGTGAACCGGCGGCTTGTGCACGTAAATAAGCCTCGCTACAGAGGATATACAGCAGCCCTGGCTCGCCTTATTAGCACACGTATACACTGAGACTCCAGTGACCTCCCAAACACACACACACCACACACACACACACACACACACACACACACACACACACAGAGAGATAAAGACTGACTAAGTAACAACTTCAAAATGAGCTCAGCTTCTCATCTTGACACAATATGTGACCCTGGACCACAAAACCAGTCATAAGGGTCAATTTTTCGAAATTGAGATGTATGCATCATCTGAAAGGTGAATAAATAAGCTTTCCATTGCTGTATGGTTTGTTAGGATAGGACAATATTTGGCTGCGATACAACTAGTGATTGTATATTTGAATATCTGGAATCTGAGGGTGAAAAAAGAAATCTAAATATTGGGAAAATCACCTTTAAAGTTGTCCAAATGAAGTTCTTAGCAATGCATATTACTAATCAAAAATTAAGTTTTGATATATTTATGGTAGGAAATTTACTAAATATCTTCATGGAACATGATCTTAAATATCCTAATGATTTTTGGCATAAAAACAAACACCATAATTTTGACCCATACAATGTTATTGTGGCTATTGCTACAAATATACCCCAGCGCCTCAACACTGCTTTTGTGCTGCAGGGTCAATATATGAGAACTAGGTGTGGATAGTCAAGCAATATATAAACCACAATATTTGGTTGTAAAAAAGGACCGGTGTGCGATATATATCATCTACAATAATATCGTAATTGTTGTTTTAACGATATGCGAGCAGACACGGAGTCAAACAAACATCAAAAAACAAATCTCGAGTCCAAAAGCATTCGCTGCATGATGAAGCCCATCACATACAGTAGAATGCTGTTAAAATGACCCTATAATTCAAGTTACGAAAGCAAAAAAATATCCCTGTATGTTTTTGTTTTTTATATATTTTAAAGTAATGATACTTAATATCACACAAGCAACAGTGCTGTTTTCCTGAATATCAGCGCGATCACAGATGTGATATTGATTTTATACAGCAGTCCAATAAACAAGAATTTAATGAGTGAATTTATATTTAAGACAAAAACACTGTCTGTTTTGCCAAATTAAAAAAAAGCAATCAAGAAGGAGCTGAAAATCTGTGTCTAGATCAGCACTACGAGGTTTCATTTCCGACTGAATCTGCTGAGTCAGTGATTCAATGATCCATTTATAAAGACTTGCTTTGTTTCTGAATGAATCATCTGCTTTGAACGAATTGTTTGAATGAGTGTTTTAGTGCACATCATTAAGCAGGGACTGGCGCACCTACTGGCGGCTTAAGTGTCATGTATCGACGACAGGCCCAAACCAGCCAAAGTACCAGCACAAACTCAAAAACATTGTGCAACTATTGTTATCGAAGGAAAAAAAATGTAATAAAAAAAATTGACAATAGCCACACACCTAGGAATGAAAAACATTAATATATTTTTTAATTTTCTGAACAGGTTATTCCTCATTTTCTCTCTAAACGTAAACTGACTGTAACGGCTAACTGCTCCCATCCAGCTGTGCTTTGCTCATCTAGTACATCATCCACCCCTAATGAGAAACATAAAAAGTTGAGTTTAATATCTTTACAAGCGCATCTGTTTGTGTGCTTTACCCCTGGAAGTTCCCGGGCACCGTGATCTTCCTGTTGACCAGAGCCTTCATGACCCTGCTGACGATCTCGTAGAGCGGCCCGGACATGTTCTTACTGAGCTTGCCTTCATAACGCTTCTCCACCTCATCCCTAGAGAGGACAGAGACAGATCCAGTCAGCAAAGCTAGCGGCGGTGAACCTCGGACAGACAGAGAAAGCCCAGCGTACTCACTCGCTCATGTTCAGAGCAAGACTGAGCTCTTCATCTTTGGAGAAGAGGAGGATGAGGAAATGATAACGCGTCTGACCCTGTTTAATGGGCGGGTCGAGACTGATCTGGAAAACAAAAGCATTCAGACTTGATCAAGAACCACAAAGCAGCATTTTTATAAATGTGACCCTGGACCACAAAACCAGTAATAAGGGTAAATTTTTCAAAATTGAGATTTGTACATCTTCTGAAAGCTGAATAAATAAGCTTTCCATTGATGTATGGTTTGTTAGGATAGGACAATATTTGGCTGAGATACAACTATTTGAAAATCTGGAATCTGAGGGTGCAAAAAAAATCACAATATTGAGAAAATCATCTTTAAAGTTGTCCAAATGAAGTTCTTAGCAATGCATATTACTAATCAAAATAAGTTTTGATATATTTACAGTAGGAAATGTATGAAATATCTTCATGGAACATGATCTTTACTTAATATCCTAATGATTTCTAGCATAAAATAACAATGTATTGTTGGCTATTGCTACAAATATACCCTAGCGACTTATGACTGGTTTTGTGCTCCAGTGTCACAAATCATCTGTAAAGATTTACTGAATAAAACCTGAGATTCTGCGTTTAACCAGCAGGAGGCAGCACACCAATGCATTATTGAGCACGGGACACAACAGGCATGTTTACATGCACTCATTTTTATCAATACAAATAAATCCAATTCTGTTTATACGCATTAGGGGTGTGTGATATTGACAAAAATAAAGGTGTCTCGATATTGGGATTTTTTTCTAGAATGATAATTAAAGTTTGGCTAAATGGGTTGTCTTTTGTCCTTAGCTGGTGAGGCCTTTAGAAACAGAGACAAGTGACGTCTTTATGAATGGATCATGACATTGAGTTAAATGGTTTGCTAAAAACAGATTCATTCAGGAACGAAACACCACAGTGTTGCTCTGAGACGCACAAAAATGTCAAGCTCCGACTGTGATCAGAACTATTTTCATTAATGAAACAGAAAAAAACAGGCAATATTGTGTGCAAAAATGCAACTCGCTCGATATTAACTTCTTGTTAGTTGAACTGCTGTATAAATGTAATAACATATTTGCGATTGTGCTCACAGGCTAATGTTTAGGAAAACAGCTTGTGTGATATTACATAACATTATCATATCTTAAAAATAAAAACTTTTAAATTTTTGTAATTTAGCAGACGCTTTTATCCAAAGCTATTTATAAATGAGGACAATGGAAGCAATCAAATCAACAAAAGAGCAATGATATGCAAGTTCTATAACAACGTCTGCTGTTTGCTTTCGTCACTTGAATTATAGGGTCATTTGAACCATTTTCTAATATGCTTCATAATGCAGTTAGTGCTTTTAGACTCTCAGACTGTTTATACAAGCATTTAGATGCTTTAAAGCTTAATTTGTTCCTGGTAATATGATTATTTTAGGTCTATACAGCACTGATTGACATGATTTTCAAGTTGTCAGTCTGACTGAGCTCAAACCAAACTCTAAACGATCATTTAGTGAATGTAACAAGGACGCGCATTCGGTGTAGTTGCTTTGTTGGTGTGAAATCACACAAAAATCACCACAAAAAGAACTCTGCCTCTGGTCCTTGTGCCCGGCAGCAGGAAGAGCCGCGGACGGTGGGTACGGGGATCTTTATAGTCAAACGTCTTCCGTGCAGGTGCAGAAAGGTGGGGAGTTTTTTTTTTTTTTTTTTTCTTTTTTTTTTTTTTTTTTTTTTTTTTTTTTTTTTTTTTTTTTTTTTTGTTTTTTTTTTTTTTTTTTTTTCTTTTTTTTTTTTTTTTTGTAAGGATGTATACTGAAACACAGACACTAACCGCAGTCATGACACACGTCTCAAACACCGGCACGTGCGACATCATAAATCCTTTCATTATTTATGTACGTCTTCGAAATAAGAGTTTTATGAAAATACCCTTACATGCAACTGGAGCTTGTATACAAAAGGTTGTTATGTGAAGCAGTTGGATATTATTATCTCAGGGCCTCAGGGCGACCGGAAAACTACTGCGTGCGACTGAATTTTCTTTTAGGAGCACCAGTGCGACTGACCGATCATCATACTTGTGATTGCGCTCAGGGAGCTTCAAAGGTTTCTACGTGTTTTCGCAGCGTTGAGTAATGTATCACAGACATACTGTATCTCACGAATCCTTTCATAAGCAAAGTGTAGACAGGGTGTAAATAAGAGATTCACTGCGCAGTGTAGAGAGCTTCGTTGATTATAAATGTGAGATCGCGATGCGCTAAGACGAGTGACAGCTTTTAATGATTATAAAGGGAGTTTGCAAATGTGATACTGATTTAATACAACAGTTCAATAAACAAGAAGTTAATATTAAGTGACTTACATTGTCTGATTATAACACTATTGCCTGATTTTTCTCTATTTCGTCAACAAAAATAACTTCAAACAAACTCACAGCTGAGCCGCTGCGCATCTCCAAACAAACACAGCGGTGTTTCATTTACGAAATGAACAGGCGAATTATTTACCCGAATCTAGTGAGTCAGGATTATGATTACCCCATTCATAAAAGACAGGGAACTGATTCGTTCTGAATGAATCAGGGTTCGAATGAATCAATTGAATAAGGATTCAGTGACTAAAATCATGACTTGCCGCCCACCTGATGGCAGTTTAGTTAATTTGTAAAGTTTCTTTTCAGTATTTAAATCAAATTTAATATTGCTATTATTCAAAATTAATATTTTAAAACATCTCATTCATGAGATGTATCGGATTAATGCACTATGCCAACTCTGGCCTGTTAAATGTCGAAAATTACACTACAAGCCACTTGTGTGCAACTCTACAAATAATGTTAATACAGATTTAATTTGATTGGTAACTTATTCTTCTTATTATACTTGTTCTTATTCTGTCGTTTTAACTACAATTTTTAAAAAGCTTATAAAATAAAAAAAAAATTTAAAAATTTGACAAAAGATGACGTACTTTTAATAAAGTTAGAAAAATGCCATTACAAAAGTAAAAACAAAATTCCCCTGTAAATCACTTTAAGGAGTCAAATATCAATCACCTCGTAATGGGAAGGCTAATTTTTGATAAAATTTCGGATTGATTAGAAGGTGCTCCTAAAATTGTGAACGTGATATCATTTTTTAATTAGGAGGACAAGCGCTCCTAAAAAGAAAAGCAAGCGTAGAGCCCTGTATCTGAAAATAAATAGCATTGAATATAATAGTTTTGTTGTTAATTTTAATCTCTAATATGTGACCCTGCAGCACAAAACCAAGTCGCTGGGGTATATTTGTAGCAACAATACATTGTATGGGTCAAAATTATTGATTTTTCTTTTATGCCAAAAATCATTAGGATATTAAGTAAAGATCATGTTCCATCAAGCTATTTAGTAAATTTCCTACTGTAAATAAATAAAAACTTAATTTTTGATTAGTAAAATATGCTTTGCAAAGAACTTCATTTGGACAACTTAAAAAAACGACTTTCTCAGTATTTAGATTTTTTTTGCACCATTCCAGATTTTCAAATAGTTGCATCTCAGCCAAATATTGTCCTATCCTAACAAACCATACATCAATGGAAAGCTGATTTATTCGAGGCGATGATGGCTACATCGCAATTCACTGTGGTTTGTGGTCCAGGGTCACATATTATGTAGCAAATGAGAGGGTTCCCATAGAGTTTACAGCATTAGTTAAGATATGTTTTTTTTCTTTAATAAAACTAAACTATCGGTATTGAGAAATATCATTCTGAATAATATTGTACATTTTGCATACAAACATTTGGTAGTTTTGTGGGTTTGTAATGACATGAAGATGAGTAAATTAAATTTTTTGATGAATTAACGCTTTAACAACTAATCAACCAATCTGGCAAAAAAGGTGTATAGTTGTGTCACGGATGCTTTAAAAACACAAACTCACCTTCCTCTGGGTGTAAGGCACTGAAGCTCTTTAAAGACGCACACAGCGTCTCCGGTAGCCTGGATGACATCTGCCTTCGACAGAACATTCTTAGCGAACGCATGCGGACAGAGAGAGAGAGAGAGAGAGAGACACAAACACACACACACACACACACACACACACACACACAGTTAGTTACTATGCTTGCGGGGACTCTCCATAGGCATAATGGGTTTTCTACTGTACAAACTAGAGCTGTACGATATATCAAAATTATCAAAATCTCAAATGTAAATATCGCGATATGCATATCAGAATCATTTCATTAATAGGCTTATTATTATCTTATTAATAGGACACATACCCACAATTGTCAAAAACTACCCGTCTCGACAATCTTCGGTAAACACGTCAGTTATGCCACTGTAAAGCTGCTTTGACAATCTGTATTGTAAAAAGCACTATATAAATAACGGTGACTTGACTTATGTTTAAATGAATGTAAACAGTGGAGAAAGAACTCGGATGTGTATAATTACACCGAACCCGTGCAGTCGGTCTTAAAGGGACAGCAGCCTATAAACACGTACTGTTGTTAAGCACAGCTTTAACAAAGATTAATCTACATTTAATTCATACAGTGAACATATGTAGTGGTAAAATTACACTATTACCCCCCCCCCCCACCACTTATGTACCTGAATACTACGACCTCATTTTATTTCTAACTGTTATATTGTATTTATCTATGCATGTGATTTGTGCATTTGTGCTTATTTTTTACTGGCAGTTCACTTGTCTTTGATCATGTTTGAACTTTCTTAGGCTATAGTTTTTACTGTGGTCTTGAAGCGCTTGGTGTACTTTAAGTAATAAACGGAAAACAAAGTTACATTGATATAAAATAAGTGGCATTACTTTTCTTGTTTGTTTCTTCACACTGATGTTAAAATTACATTTTCAGAGTTGTAACATAACTTATGTAATGCTAAAACACTGCTGGTCACTTTCAGAAGTAGTAGCTTTCTTTTCCAAGAAAGAAGTGAAGAAATTTGGGCTGTTTGTGACCCTGGATCACAAAAGCAGTCTTAAGTTGCTGGGGTATATTGTAGCAATAGCCAAAATACATTGTGTGGGTCAAAATTACTGATTCTTCTTTTATGCCAAAAATCATTAGGAAAGATCATGTTCCATGAAGATATTTTGTACATGTCCTACTGTAAATATATCAAAACTTAATTTTTGATTAGTAATATGCATTGCTAAGAACTTCATTTGGACAACTTTAAATATGATTTTCTCAATATTTAGATTTTTTTTTGCCCCCTCAGATTCCAGATATATTCCAAATAGCTGTATCTCAACCAAATATTGTCCTATCCTAACAAACCTTACATCAATGGAAAGCTTGTTTATTCAGATTTCAGATGATGTATAAATGTCAATTTTGAAAAATTTGACCCTTATGACTGGTTTTGTGGTCCAGGGTCACATTTTAATTTTTAATTATTTTAAAATATAATTACAAATAGGATTCCCACACTTAAAGCAATATCGTATTGCACATCGAATATCACATTATTTAACAAGGTATTGCATTTTTCTTCAATATCGCACAGCCCTATATATTCTATCACCCTATACCAACTCTACACCAAAACCTACCCCTCACAGCAAACCTTGCATTTTTACATTCTCAAACTCATTCTGCAAGATTTATAAGCTTGATTACCTCAATTTAGGTCCCCACAGTGACAAGTCCCTATGAGTCTGTGTATTCAGGTTTAAGTCCCACCGGGATAAAAAAACATGTACACACGGGTTGCACCGACTAGTCGACTTTAATGCTCTGCCATGACGCTTTAAGCTTGACGTCGACTAGTCGCTGGTCCTATAGAGGGCGCAACAGGATAAGAAATCTTTGAAGGACTTCCACATTTACGCTCCGTTTCCAAACAGTTAAAATGACAAATAAATGCATACTCTGAAAGCGCTCCACAAGACATGTGTGATTATATTACTGGATGCTCGAAATTGAATAGGAGAATGCACGTTTTAAACAGCTTATTGTGCAGGTAAGTTAATCGCCGTTCTAATCTAATGCGCTGCTGCACTGTAACGCACACACAGGCTACAGACAGTAGCTCGTACATCACACGCACAGAATCATTCAGCGCGGAAATGTATTGTCAACACGGTTCTGTAATTTCTCAAAATAGCTTAGAAACTTAAAAGTTCAAGCATATATTTCTTAACTAAATCCCACAGCTTCACTACTAGTAGAGAGACGCTGCCAGGTAGAATTAATTCACACACGCAATCGCTCTCACTAATGCATTCATATGAATGTAATCTTTACTGTGCTACTTTATGTGTATCTGATTTAGAACAAGCAGAAATCTGTGAGAAATATAACGACCCAAAGACAAAAGAACTGATAAAAAAGCTGCTACAGGAGCAACAACCATGTTGGCAGTACTGTGTCATATGCCATAGCTGTGCACAAAATGTTTGAGTCTCAGCTCCAGGTTCAGGCTTATTTGTTCATTAATGGGGGGGGGGGGGGCCATCCTCAGCGACTCGTGCTCACTTTGTCACATAAAAGTCTTTAAAAAAAAAATCAGAAAGTCTTCAACCCCTAAACACACACACAAATCACACAACAATAACCTCCACCGGGTACGAAAGCCCGTCTCCGGTGTGGGCGGGTACATAGAAGCGAGCCTCCTGAGGAACACCTCCGCGTCGTCATTATGATGATAACCCACAGTCACCTCGTTCTTCCCCGTTGACAACTGGGCTACGCGGACAGGGGAGTCTCGAAGACGGGGACGTCGCTCACATGTCAAAAGACAGCAGAGACCTGAGCGCAGACAGAAAACAGGGGACCAGGAAGAGGGCAATTCAGTTTATGTTATTATTTTGGCCTCAGTACATGCAAATTTACACTAGGGCTGTCCAAAAAATTTGAATTTTGTATAAAAAAAAAATTACAAAATTCGAATGCAAAAACGTTGCATCGAATTTTAGGTCTGCATCAGCCGTCAGACAGCCTTAATCAGTGGCGCACGAAATGCGACGACAATGTAAGTGTCATTGCATTTTAATGCTTTTGTAAGCCTAGCAGTTGAACCCACTAGATGTGGCGCTGCTTCGTTGTTTATTCATATATTGTGGAAAACGAGAGCATTAGTGTGGAGATGTTGTTTACGTCAAAACTGAAAGCAAGCCGTTCACACAGAACACATATTTATCACATTTTCTAGAGGGACATCTATCAGCGTTGCACTCGCGTCTCACACAAAAGAGATGTTTAGAAAGCCATGTAAAATTAATTTAAGTTCAACTTTTAAAAAACATCTCAAGACTTTATGGCGGTTTTTCCCCATCCCACAGCATCTCAAGTTTTTAAATGAAGAAATAGCCTACTTTTGTGATTGGTTTTCGGTATCTTTGTATTAAACTAGCCAGGATGTCTCGTAGTGTGTTTTTATTTATTGTTTTAAACATTATTTTATGTTTAAGTTTCTTGACCCAGTCATAAGGGCAAAGAAAGGTGCATAATATTTTGCTCGATGCGCCATCTTGTGGACTCAGGAGAGAAGCCAAAAGCTTTTCCCCCCCAACTGAAATTATGCCTTTTAAATTCTAATATAAATCGAATTTTGATCATATTTAAGTAGAAAATTTGAATTCAGTTTTTCAGTCATTTTGACAACCCTAGAAAGTTAAAAAGAACAGCATTTATTTGAAATAGAAATATATTCTAACAATATAAATCTTTGCTATCACTCACTGTTTCACTTTTTGAAAATTACCAATCATTTAATAAAACAGTTTATTAAGCAGTTAATATTTTTGATACCTGAGAATGTAACTACATTTTTTTTTTTTTTTAATTTACAGTGGAGTTATATATTGGTTGTATTTTTGTTTATTTATCTTTATCAGTCAATAGTAATCATATCTGTCTGCATTGTATATAATTTAATGTAACCTTTAACAAATTTCAAATGTAATATCTACTTTATCATACTGTACATTATAAAACTGACTTGTTGCATTTAAAATGACTGATTTTAGTATTTACTTATTTTTAACAAGGCAGCATAGAAAGAATTTCCATATCGGTCATTTATCAGCCATAACATAATAATTAGTGGATTTTTATTGGACAGGACTTTAATCTCGTGCACTGTGTGAGTGTGAGAGTGAGAGTGAGCGTCTGTCGGTCTGTCTGAGTGAGTGAGTGATGTGAGCGAGCCAAGCTGTCTGTCGAGTGAGTGGAGTTGAGCGAGCCTGTCGTGTGAAGTAGTAGTAGTCTGTTGCAGAGAAGTGAGTGAAAATGAAAAGGAAGGTGAGTGAGTGAGTGAGTGAGTGAGTGAGTGAGTGAGTGAGTGTAGTGGCGCTGTCTGTCTGTGTGAGTGAGTGAGTGAGCCTGTCTGTCCGTGTGAGTGAGTGAGGGCCGTGATGTGAGCACTGGCTGTGTCCTGTGTCTGTCTGTGAGTGAGCCGTGTTGTCTGGATGTGTGTGTGTGAGTGCGTGAGTGAGTGAGTGAGAGAGAGGCAGACGAAGGGAGTGAGTGGGCGTAGTGATGTGAGCCTGTCTGGTGAGGTGAGTGAAGTGCGCCATGTCTGTCTGTGTGAGTGAGTGAGTGAGTGAGCGAGCGAGCGAGCGAGTCTGTCTGTCGTCTGTCTGAGTGAGTGAGCCTGTCTGTCTGTCGGTCTAGTGAGTGAGCTGTTGTCTGTTGTCTGTGGGTCTGTGTGAGTGAGTGAGTGAGTGAGCCTGTCTGAGCGAGCGAGCGAGCGAGCCTGTCTGTCTGTCTGTTAGTCTGTCTGTCTGAGTGAGCCGGTCTGTCTGAGTGAGTGAGTGGGGAGTGTGTGAGAGAGACGAGAGGGTGGTGAGTCTGTCTGCACGTGTGTGAGCCTAGTCTGTCTGATTGAGAATGACAAAGTGAAGCTGAGTGAGTGATGTATGAAGTGAGGGAGTGAGGCCGGAGTGTGAGAGTGAGTGAGAGTCTGTGTGTGAGAGTGTACCTGTGAATTTGGCAGTGCCCCAGTTCCAGCCCTTCACACACATGTCCTTCTCCGCCAACTCAACCTTGTAGTTTGTTTTAAAAAATGCTGCGATTTTCTCAAAATCCTGCGGCAGGGAGGAAAGAGCGAGAGAAAGAAGAGATAAACAGAATGAGGATAAACAGACTTAATGCCTCACTTTTCCCCTGGACTCTCCTCTTCATCCAGTTCGTTGGGGGTCATAAATACAAGCGAGTTTGGTCTGGGGTGTGGTGGGTGGCGGCGCTCAGGGCCCTTTCTGGATGTGCGAAGAGAGGTGTAATCCGGCCGGAGGCTGATGCGGAGCACGCTCAATCAGCCTGTTTATTTATCCAGCGCTGCACAATCGCTTCCACATGTCACTCCACCAGGTGTGTGCGCGTCCATCTGCGCGCTAACGAGCTTGGCACTGCTTAGCGAATCCCTCACGATCACATTAACATCACACAAACCCGCAACTCTCACACACAGCTCGCACTGATCCTCTAAACATGGCTTTCTTTCCCTAAAGTAAAGACGGAACAATGACGACGCTGTTAAAGTCAGCAGTTAAACAATGCACAGCAAACAAACATACTGCATGCTCATGTCAACTCGGTCTACAATACATGTTACAGATTCCTCCGCAGTTACAGTGCACTGCTTAATAATAAACACCAAACACAATGACTTCATACAGACACACACACATGCAGAGCAAATCCATTATTGGAGGCCAGTGATTAACCCCTGGAGAAACACATTCCTGAAACATCTTGAATTACACACACACACACAACACACCACACAACACATGCACTTCCTTTGACAAAGAGGGAAAAAAAAAATAACATTTAAGCAGAAGCAGAAAGGAAGCATTACATTAAGGACTAGGGTTGGGTATCCTTTGAATTTGATCAATTCCGATTCTGTTAGATTCCAATGTGATTAAAAAATGATATCAAACATTTATCGTGTGTCTCTTTTTGCAAACCGTTTAATTGCTGCTGAATACCATGAACAAAATTCAACAGGCTACATAAAAACTGGACTCTTTAAGAGCTTTTTGCATGCAAAATAGAGCTGCATGATTTTGGATAAATTTAGTTTTTTTTTTTTTGTGGTTCTCTCAAGATTCTGAAGAAAAAACATTGGACAACTAAACAATCACACGTAATTAGAATAATGATCAATGATCACCAAAAGGTACTGGTTTAGTACAGGATGAATCAGCGTTCTTGAACGAATCTCTTGTATGATTCAAAGACGGAAACTTTATAACAGCCCCTTTTCGCCACCTACTGGCGTAACAATGTCGTATCGACAAATCTTATTTGAAGGTCAAATTACTTTCAAAAGGTGATTTACTCTATTTTAATCGCTACCACATCAGAGTTTATATCTGAACTATAAACGTTTATCCCAGTACTTCTGTGATTGCAGAATACACTGGTGTGATCGTACGCTGCACGGACGAACCAGCAAGTGATCACAACATTGATCGCACACGTCAAAGGTTGAGGAATGAAACAGACAAATCATTGTAATTTAGGAATAGAATCACATTGGTGTTTGCGTCGTGTTCGTGATCTTTAACGATCTATTAAATTAAAGTGCTTTGTCATGTTGGTGGTGACACCTCTCTTGCAACATGTTTAACTATCACAGATATCATACTTAGCTTTTTTGGCTTCTGATCGCAAATGTAGACAAGTATCCGATTCTGGAATTTAATTTTCGATTCCCAACCCTATTTAGGACTGGGCGATAAACGGTATCATATCGAGATTGCAATAAAATTGTCAATAACCATGAGCTCTAGACATTTATACTCGATATGGATTAATCTAACAACAGAAATAAATGTTAAAGCAGTCAGTGCATGTCGCCAAGATGCGAGATTGTGCTGTATGAATGAATGGCGTGATTTCGTCTGATGCAAACTAAAAAAAGTTGCATAATCCTCGCTGTGTTTTCAGCGTCTGCATCTCAATATATGAGACATGAACCGCTCTGAGACTCACTTCAGCAGCTTTACTGTGATTCATTTCAGAAAAACTATGTCAAATACACTGAAACTACAACTGAAAGACCTTCACGCCAACCCGTCAAAACTGAAGTCCGCTTTAACTTGAAATTATGACTAATATATATTTCTATTGTATGACTAAATAAAATTCTCAAATAGTATTATTTTTGAAGAATATCATACAACAAAGTAGGGGTGTGCGATATTGACAAAAATTATCTCTCTATATTTTCTGGGATTTATCGATAACGATAAATAGACGATATTTTGCTGAGTGTGTTATTGTGCCGATATCTTAAAGACTACCGTGGACAGCTGACTCCTAAAGTTTTTAATATTCTGTGTGGTGGTCGGTGCATACTGATAGAATTCATCTTTCCAATAAGTTTAACAAGATTTTGACATTTTACCTTTATAAGCATTTTTCTAAAAGTGTCCATATAGTTTGAGTCAAATTCCTACATTTAATCAGGGAATTAGAATAATAAGACATTTGGGCTGTTACCAAGCAAATTAAATCCACACAGAAGCTGCATCTGAAGTGGCATTTAGACGTGTTTACACACATGTATTATGTTTAATGCAAGCCATGAATGCATTTAACCTGCATTACAAATGAATAAATAATGTTTTGATACACAAAACGTTGAATACTGATATTTGAAATGATTTAAAAAATGAAAAGATTTAAATGTGAAATTAAAACCGCCAGTTGGTGGCAGCAAGTCACTGTTAATAAGTGAGTTATTGCAACTGAACTGAATCATTTAAATGGTTGATTCATACAGGAACGAAACACCGCCATGTTGCTCAGACACACAAAACAGTGCTGTGGCTGTGTTTGGATTTATTTATGTATAGAGTCAAAAACAGGCATTATGGTGTCTAAAATGTAAGTCTCTTAATTAACTTATTGTTTATTGAATACAATGTCACATTTGTAATCAGAAAAGGAGAAAAACAGCACTTTTCTTGTGAAATTGAATAACTATATGAAGTGCTATAAATATATAAATTTTCTGCCATCATTTCTTGAATTTGTGATCGTTAAAACAACAATTACGATATTAACGCAGACGATATACATCGCACACCCATACAACCCAAAGGTGATTTTTTAACCGGTGATGTAGCATCTTGCTGACAAAAAAGCAATTGATCTTGTAAATGACTTCATTTGATGACATTTTAAAAGCAATGTCAAAGTGATTAGTGGATCAATAATCATTAATTAGACATCCAGTTTAATGATAAATTGTATAGCATCTAAAACACCAGCCTAATAGGAAAAAATTTTAAGGAAAACAGAATTTTAGCAGAAAAAAATTTAACAAAATATTTTTTTTTCAGAATTGTTGAATTTTTGCAGATTTATTAAAAAAGAAAAAAAACTGAAATATCACATGGTCATAAGTATTCAGACCCTTTGCTCAGTATTTAGTAGAAGAACCCTTTTGATCTAATACAGCCATGAGTCTTTTGGGAAAGATGCAACAAGTTTTTTCACACCTGGATTTGGGGATCCTCTGCCATTTTTCATTGCAGATCCTCTCCAGTTCTGTCTGGTTGTATGGTAAACGTTGGTGGACAGTCATTTTTAGGTCTCTCCAGAGATGCTTAATTTGGTTTAAGTCAGGGCTCTGGCTGGGTTATTCAAGAACAGTCACAGAGTTGTTGAAGCCACTCCTTCGTTATTTTAAGCTGTGTGCTTAGGGTCATTGTCTTGTTGGAAGGTAAACCTTCGGCCCAGTCTGAGGTCCTGAGCACTCTGGAGAAGGTTTCGTCCAGGATATCCCTGTACTTGACCGCATTCATCTTCCCTCGGATTGCAACCAGTAGTCCTGTCCCTGCAGCTGAAAAACACCCCACAGCATGATGCTGCCACCACCAAACTTCACTGTTGGGACTGTATTGGACAGCTGATGAGCAGTGCTGGTTTTCTCCACACATACCGCTTAGAATTAAGGCCAAGTTACTTGGTCTCATCAGACCAGAGAATCTTATCCCTCACCATCTTGGAGTCCTTCAGGTGTAGCAAACTCCATGCGGGCTTTCATGTGTCTTGCACTGAGGAGAGGCTTCCGTCGGGCCACTCTGCCATAAAGCCCCGAATGGTGGAGGGCTGCAGTGATGGTTGATTTTCTACAACTTTCTCCATCTCCCGACTGCATCTCTGGAGCTCAGCCACAGTGATCTTGGGGTTCTTCTTTACCTCTCTCACCAAAGGCTCTTCTCCCCCGATAGCTCAGTTTGCCGGACGGCCAGCTCTAGGAAGGGTTTTGGTCATCCCAAACATCTTCCATTTAAAGGATTATGGAGGCCACTGTGCTCTAAGGAACCTCAAGTGCAGCAGAAATTTTTTTTGTAAACTTGGCCAGATCTGTGCCTTGCCACAATTATGTCTCTGAGCTCTTCAGGCAGTTCCTTTTGACCTCATGATTCTCATTTGCTCTTTCATGCACTGTGAGCTGTAAGGTCTTAGGTCAGGTGTGTGGCTTTCCTAATCAAGTAAAATCAGTATAATCAAACACAGCTGGACTCACATGAAGGTGTAGAACCATCTCAAGGATGATCAGAAGAAAAGCACAGCACCTGAGTTAAATATATGAGTGTCACAGCAAGGGTCTGAAATACTAGGACCATGTGATATTTCAGTTTTTCTTTTTAATAAATCAGCAAAAATGTCAACAATTATGTGTTTTTATGTCAATATGGGGTGCTGTCCGTACATTAATGAGAAAAAAAAATTAACAAATGATTTTAACAAATGGCTGCAATACAACAAAGAGTAAAAAATTTAAGGGGGTCTAAATACTTTCCGTACCCACTGTATATATTATTCTCAGGTATGACAAAAACAGCTGGAAACATCTCACTCACCCATATAATGCTACATTGAATAACACATGTTAAATACCCATATCCCATGATACGAAAAAAAAAAAAACATGTGGTATATATATATTATTTTTTTTTAGTGCTGTCAAATGATTATTCGCGATTAATCACATCCAAAAGAAGCTTTGTTTACATAAAATGCGTGTACTGTGTATATTAATACGTATAGATAATACACCCACATGCATGTATATATTTAAGAAAAATATATGTTATGTTTATATTTTAAATATATTTATATATGATATAAATTATATGATTATAAATATATACATGTAAATATTTTTGAAATATATGCTGTATGTGTTTGTATTTATATATACGTAATAAATATAACAGTACACACACATATATTATGCAAAAAAAAACTTATTTTGGATGCGATTAACTGCGTGGTCAAAGTCTGACAGCATAATATACTATAATATTTTCATCACCCAGCCCTAATTACATTTATCTACACTATAGTCAACATTTGAAGTGGATCAAAAATTAGGGATGCACCGATATGAAAATTTTGGCCGATACCGACTACCGATTATTCTTTATTTTTGAAAGCCGATAACCGATATGTTGGCAGATAAATCTATATCCAAATTGTTATATACTTTTTGAGAGTCTGATTACAAAAAAGGTCTCATCATTTAAAAGCCACATCCCAAACACTTCAATATAAGCAGCCTAGTTTGAACGGTGTAAGTTTTAAAAATATTTTTACTCTCCCAATACCAAATTTAGTCATAAAAAAGTCTTACAAATAAATAAAATAATGCATAAATAATGCAAACAAGTCACTGGACATCATTACACGTGTAAAGAATCAAAATGAATGCGCCACCAATAAAACGGAATAGCCTCTACACGGACAATAATTAAATTATTTTAATTAAACCATATTGTTGACGAAAATAATAAGATACAAAATAAAAGTGGTGGTTATTAATAATATATCAATGATTTTGAAAAAGTAACAAACTAATACCACTGTTTTAAATAGCAGCCATTCAGCTGCGCGTGCTGAAGCTGAAGAGCTGAATGAACATGGTAAACTGAAGCGTTTTGCTGGCAACTTAATTCAAGGAAATGCATCCTGAGATTAATATTAATACAACATAAACATAATATTACAACTTATATATGTACAAAATGATGCAGTTATTGCGTGCTATAGTCAGAATGTGTGATCCTGTTGTGGATGCGCTCTTCCCATATCAACGCGCTGAAACAAGGCAACTAAACCCAAAGAATTCACAAAGTTTTATTATAATAATTTTCTCATTAAAATGTTATATACACGACATTCCCAATAATAGTTATTAATGTTGTGCACTGCTGTTTGAGATGCGTGCGCTGAGCTAAAGACGATCACCGGTAAACTGAAGCGCTCTTTTAACTTAACCAAACGCATTCTATATGAGATAAATCAGATATACATCAAATAAACACAATATTACAACGTACAATTGCACAAAAGGCTGCAAACGAACAGCGCACATCTGAAGTGTCTCTGAAGGAAATAATGCATTATTTATCGGCTTTAAGATATCGGCCAAATTTTCTTATAAGGCCGATACCGTAACAAGAAAAAAAATGAGCATTTACGGCCGATTGACCGATATGGTGGCCGTATATCGTGCCTCCCTATCAAAAATGTTAAAGTGTCCTAAGACAAGAATGCATTTTGGTTTTAGGTTTTAGGACAACTTTGATGAAAGGTTTTAATCCACTTCAAATGTTGCCTACTGTATATGCAGCCCTGATTGATCAGTTCTTAGTCGACCGTCATACTCACTGTGTCTCTGAAGCCGTCGTATCTGTAGACGAGTCCGGTGCTGGTGGCCAGTTTGATCCCGTGACCCAGACAGACGCGACGCCACTGGGCTGCAAAGAGCTCAGGGGCCGGGATACTGTCCACCTTCCCTGTTTTGTGGCTTTTATAGACCACAGACTGCTTGCTGAACCTCAGCCGGCCATCATTCTGACAACAAACAGACAGCAATGAGAGGAGAGCATTCAGAGATCATTCTTACGTCACTGCCTTTTAATTTTCTGGACAGCGGTATATCCTCATGTACATTACATACTCTCTGTGCGTTCCTTAAGGTTCACATATAAACACAATCCCAGCATGCAAGTGTCACACGTATGTTTGGAATGGCATTATATTACTGCAGAAAAAAATCTGACAACATTTACAGCACGCAACACTGCAGTAGGAACTGTATTAACAAAAACAGTACTACAGCACTCTGTGTCCTGATTTTAATCCTGTAAGGTCTGACATATGAATCATAGTTTTTTTTTTTTTTAAATGGAACCATTTGTTAAATCATCAGACAAGATATTAAAGAAAACCTAAAAAGTCTGCATTGTCATGCTTTGCATCATATTTGATACATCAGACTTTTATGGCTCATAAAGTACGAATATGGGGCTCAAACTGGAGGAGGAAAAATTTAGCAAAAACATGCAGATGCTGATATTTAGTCAAATTAAATTCTGACAGTTCAAAATGTAAATCAATGACATTTTATAACATAAAATGTATATAAATAAATATCAGTCGTCACTCACTCTCTCTCTCAATAATGTCTTAGCAAGATGATATTTAAATGATCAGTTTTATTATCAAAGATCTGAAATTTTTATTGTGGGGGCAAAACATATAATGCAATATTTACATCAGTAATTTAGCACAGGTTTTATTCAAAAGCGAAATTACAATGAGGGACAGGGAAGCAATCAAAATGCAACAAAAGAGCAATGATATACAAGTGCTATAACAAGCAGAGCATGTGAGCGGAGTGTCAACAGTGGTAATATTTCTTAAGAGCGCAGAGCAGCTTTTTGAAGATTCCGCTCGCATCAGCTCAAACGTCAGAGTCCGCGCTCACCCCAGAATGCGTTTGTGATGTGCTGTTCCAGATCGAGAATAGTAGAGCCGTTGGAGATTCAGATTTTTGTTTCAAAGGAAGTTGCAAGCTTATACTAAATGGTTAATGTAAAACATCTAAGTTAAGAATGAGTCAGGGAGAAGAAAATGAGGGCGAGTGCGGGGGAGCGTAAGATTCATCTTGGAATACTGAAGCGGCACATCGCCAGGAAAGCACGAGGAGGTACCGCCAACATGGTGCGCAAAAGGTGAGGAGTTAACATCCCATAATAAATGAATATAAAAATGTAGGCTAAGGTGATATTGGTGTACGGAGCTCGATCATGACATGCAGACAATGTCACGGCCAACGAATTTAGAATGCGCTTAGTTCTATTTATGGTAGGATTACATTATGGCCACGAAAATTAGATTTGTTCTTGTTAGGCTAGCGCCACGACATTGCATTCGTTCGTTAATTCGTTGTCCTAGTTTAGTAGGCCTAATCGTGGAACGAATTATTATAGTCGTAACTACTATTAAATAATATTACGTAAAAAGGACATATGTGATAATTACTTAAATTGAATTTAAAAAGAAATTAAAACTTGGCGAGTCGTTAAGAAACAAGGGTATGGTTGTTAATTCGAATTATATTCGGAGCGCCGTAGTTATTAAATAATCTCAGTTAAACTGTAGACCTAAGCTAACACACAGCTGTATATAGGCCTAAATACAGAACCACAGAGTACAGAAGATATTAGCCTAGACCACTTAGGATTTGGACAAAACCAAGTGATGGATCCCGCATAAATCTCACATCCCCGTGATTCTTCCAGCGCTGAGTGAGTGTTTTCGGGCACAGCGAATGCTGAAGCCTGACACTTTGTCCAAGCTAATGTTTCTTAAAGTTAATTCTAAAATCCAGTAAACATCAAGAGACGTTTTGATAGACCACAGTTCCCCGCAGTTATGTTTTATTTTAACTTGACACTAGAAAGTGTGTTTCTTTCGTTGACGTCGGTTCATAAACCAAGCGTTCTTTAAGTGCATTTTATCTGGCGTGTGCTTTTCACAGGCTTTATGATCCAGGTGTATTTGGTAAAGATCTACACACAAGCATCTCGGGTGTGTGTGTGTGCGTTTGTTGTTTAATGAGCCGTTTTGAATGTGCTGATTGGCACAACAACTGCAGTATTTTCCGAACAAAAATCAAATACCCTTTCAGTTTTTTGCATTTGAGGTAGGTGTTGGGCTAAGGTTCGATTCATTATAATACATTTAACTTAATACATTACACATCATAACAAAAATTAAGGAAGATATGTAAGAATTTTCGCTCTAACCATGATTAATTGCTATTATCAGCAGGCTTAATTTAAGACAATAATCCAAGAATTTCAGGTTCAAACATTAAAAACATTAGGCCTACTAGAGAAATGTTAATGTCGCAGCGGGATCGGAGCGGGAGAATTTGGTAAGCGTGTGAGCGGAAATTAACGCTTGCTTGTGCTGGTAGAGGGACTGAGCGGAGCGCACGGCATTAAGCGGAAAAAACGTAGCGGAAAGTCTAAAAGCTTTTTATATAGTACATAATTCAATAAAAAGTCCTCAAATTGCCTGATATTCATTGAAAAGGACTTTTTTATATCAAAATATTATATATTATTAGTCACTGAATAATCAATAAAGCCTAAGCTGCTTCAGTCCAGTAGAGTGTTAATTCGGAAATATATATATGACTATAACTAAAAGCTTATTAGTGCTACACATCCATAAAAACAGTAAACAAAAAATACATTCAATACCTTTACAGGGTAAAACCTCGTAAACACCATCAAATTACGATGACAGAAGGCATGTAGATAGATCAGTGTGATCCACGTGATCATTAAGCGACTTTATTATAACGCATGAAATAATGACACAAAAGGGGGTCATATGATGCGATTTTAAGTTTCCCTTTCTCTTTGGAGTGTTACAAGCTGATTGAGCATAGATAAGATCCCTGAAGTTGCAAAGACTAAAGTCTCAAAAACCAAAGAGATATTCTTTATCAAAAGTTAAGACTCTGCCACGCCCCCAAAACGGCTCGTTCTAACACACCCCCACAAATCTACCTCACTATGTGGAAATATTTGCATAACATACGCTGTGTGTTTCTAGGCGAAAGCAAAAACACTTTATTTTGCCTTCCAGAAGTAGATGCATTTAGGAAATCTTTAAGATTACTTACAACAGAACAGCATGCATTTTATGGACGACCGTTTCATAAACCTAGGAGAGGAGGTAATTCTAACTTTACTATGACAATCTGGTGCTTCTGAATCAGATACTGTTTTGTTATTAGTTTAAGTATTTTCTATTGATTGTTCAAATGCGGAGTTTTACGCATCGCGTGTGTGTGTTGGGTGTTGGTGTGCCGCCCAGCTGAGCGAGAGAGAGGAGAGAGAGACGAGAGAGAAGGGTAGAGGGGAGCACAGTGAGGAGAGATTGAGAGAGAGACGAGATGAGATTGAGATGAGATGGCTGCTGAGAGAGAGAGAGAGAGAGAGAGATGAGAGCGAGAGAGATAGGAAGAGCGCGACAGACAGCATAACCATCACAGTGGAGTCAGCTGTCTTAACTGTGGCTCGTGTTCTGCAAACACATACCAGCTTCATCACTGTGTCTGTCACGCGACTCTGTTCCCCTTTCGGGCTTGAACTGATGGTAAAACTAATGACATTTACTGTCTTTACATTTATTTTGAAAGATGAAGCTGTGATTATGGTAAGGCGCGTTACATTCCTGACGCGTGCTTGCGGTGTTCGGCCAATCACAATGCACTGGGTCAGCTGGCCAATCAGAGCAGACTGCGATTGTCGGAAGGAGGGACTTTGTAGAAAACGTGTTTGAGAGAGGCGGGGCATAGCAGTTCTACAATAATGTACAGTATTTGAAAACTAATGTGTTTTTTTGAACATTAAAGCATGTCAACATATTCTGTTACACTAAATAATGATCTTTAAAAAAAAGCATCTTATGACCCCTTTAAGCTTTATTTTTTTGGTCTGGCCAGTCGAGGTGAAATGTCAAACTGCGACACCTAGGGGCCATTTTAATGTTAGCCAGTTTATGCGTTTAATAAATAATAATAATAATAGTACAAATGAATCCATACTTTAGTGAAAGTTTAGCATAGGGAATACTACCACGATACCTCAGCTCTGTGTGAATGTCATTAAACTCCAGCGTGTCTCCCATCTCTGTAAACACACACACACACACAGAGGCACAACATTAGCATCGCATTCATACACACCGAGTTGTCTCGCTCTGAAGACTTGCACTCACTTCAGAGCTGCACTATCACTAATCACACTCCTTTAGCATCTTCGTGCGCTTAAAGTAGCATTCTGTGCTGTAAGGGCTGGGTTACAGAGAGTAGTTTGTGAATCTGAGGCGCTAGCGCAGCTAGAAATGCTAAGTACGTTAGACGAGTTTAGCGGGGTTTGAAACACCGCCGCACGTGCAGCGAGCGCGACTCCTTTAACTTCATCAGTAAACAATACACACTTATTCTGACACTTACTTTGGGTGAAGAGCGACTTTATAAATAACAATAACCGTGTTTCCCGGAGGTGAGGATATTCGATGTAACGTTAAACACAGAGATAACTTCGACGATCGAGCTCTTCTTCTACTCGCCGGTTTCCCGCGTCAAGCCTCCGGAACCGGAAGTAGTGTGAGGAGACATGCGCGCACGTTTTCCTGTTCGCCGTTCAAATTTTATTATATGATATATATTATTCAGGATACGCCAAAAAAAAAAAAAAACACTAAGCGAATTAAAAATGATTGCAGAAGAGGTATTTTTGACTGTAGAATTGGCAGAACGTTTCGATTAAAAAGCAATGTTTATTTTAAGTTTATTATATATATATATATAATGATCGTAAACATAGGCTAATGAAATAAAAAACCTACTAACTAAATATCTTAAAACGTGTAATATAATATTAAAATGCTGTTATAATATTAAAATAATATAATAGAATATGAAATTAAATATTCAAAAAATAAAAAAGAGTAAATATGCAAATAAAGTCTGTATTTAGTGTCCCTCCTGCATATTTACAGCGAGCGAGAGAGAGAGAGAACATATGAAGATAGTTCATTTCTAAAATAGTTTTTTTGTTGTTGTTTTTGTCTCGCACTGGGGAGAAAAATACAATAAACCTGACTTTGGATTTTCGCTTCTGCTTTTAATAAAACAATAGCTATAAACATATACAGTTAAAGGTAAAATAATCTTTCTAGGCATTTGTTCCCGTGTATTTGAGTCATTATCAGACATAGTTTGATCCCGGTGTTAAACAGCAGAGGACGCCCTTCATCCACTCAAGCAGCATCTGACAGCAGATCAATCAAACATCACAGGCTCGGAAGAGTTATGCAATAATCCCAGTGTTAATCCTTCCTCTTCTTTTAATGCCACGCGGTGAAATGAAGCGCTTATCCTCTCAGCACGCCTCTGAAATAAACCCACGCATGTGTGTTAAACACACAATCTCAATAATCTCACTGTCAATAAAGGCAATGCCGGAGGAGGGACGCATAAACGAGCAAAGACTGGGTCAAAAACACACACACACACACGAAACACATCACGCGCGCCGACACACAGCAGCACCACTCACTCGACACACACCACCAAACGCGCGCACAAATCACGTGAAGACACACCGCACACAACCCACACCACTACACCACACGCGTTCGTGCACACAAACAACATCCCACCCGCTCGCACCACACACACAACACACACCACACACGCACACCACTACTCGGCGGCACCCACAATCGACAAACACAGCTCAGAAAACACACACACGCGGCACACACCCACAACACAAACTGCGCTGTCACACCACACCATCACACACTCTCGCAGCACACACAAACACACATAACGCTCGTGCACATCAGCAACACACACGTCTGCGCGCGCCACAACACACCACACAGCACACAACGCGCGGCCCACACAACACCACAACACACGAGCTGCTCACACACAAACACACACGCGTCACACACAACACACACACACACGCTCGTCTGCACACAAAGACGTCAGACACCCACACCCACACCACACACCACGGTAGCTCGCGCACCACACACACACCACAACACACGCGCTGCGCCACACACACACACACACACACCAACAGACGCGTCAGACACACCACAACAAGGTCGCGCGCACACACACACACACACACTCTGTCTCTCTCTCACACACACACACACACACACACCACTCGCCGCCACACGCACACACACACAACACACGTGCGTCAACAGCACCCACACAAAGAAACACAAACACACACACGCGCCGAGCGCGACCCACAAATCCACGATACACGGGCAGCCAAACAAACAACACCCACACACACTGCGCGCGGCTACACAGAACACCATCACAACACACATCAGCCAAACACACACACGCACGCAACACAGCACACAGCAGATGCGCGCGGCCAACACAACAACCACACACACACCACGACGCTCGCGCACACAAACACACACAATCAGCACAGCAAAGCCACACACACAACACACACACGCTTCGCGCACACACCACACACACACAAAGCGCGCGCAATCAACACGGGGCACGCACGCACAACACACACACACGGATGCACGACACACACCAACACATCACCAGCACCTACGCACGACACACACACACAGCACGCTGCGCTCACAATACGCAACCACACCACACCACCCCACGCGTCACGCCCATCAGCACCCTACATCACACAGCACACACGCACGCACACACACACACACACACGCGCTGCGCAGCACACACCACATCACAGCACATGCGGGTCACCCACGCATCAAACGAACCACACTACACACCCACGCGCACGGCAACACACACACACAACCACGCGCGCGAGAAATAATCACCACACACACACACATCCACGCGCGCGCACAACGACACACACACGCGCTAGTCCACAGCACACACACACAACAAATCACAACACATCTGCACGCAAGCATACCACACACACGCGCCCGCGCACAATACACAACACTACACTACACGCTCGCGCACAAACACATTCACGCACCCACACACACACACACATCACTCATCTACAACCAGCCACAGCACACACACCGCGCGCGAACGACACAACAAACACCACACACACACTACGCAAGCACACACAGCACACAATCTCGCTCATCAAAAACTGGACACACACGCTACGACTCACTACACCTGCACTCACACAAACACACCAACAACCACACTCTCTCGAACACACACAAACACACCCACACTCAATCACACAAACCCACACAACTAATCGCTCTGCAAACACACACACAACCTCGCCGCACACCTCACACACACACACACACACACACACACACACACCCTATTCCTCTCCCTCTCTCACACACACAACACAGCAATCACGCACAATACACACACCACAGTCGCTCTCACACAACACACACACACACCTCCTCTCACATCACTCACTTACAGCACAAACACACACACACCACACACAACACAAACTGACACCACACACCACCCACTCTGGCTGACTCTCTCAAAAACAACACCACACACTTCTCTCTCACACACCACTATCACAACACGACAACCACACCACACAACCACACACACACACACACCAGTCTAAACAGTGTCCGTTCTGAATGAACTACTCAACGACAAATTATAATTGAGTCACCGAATCCGAGAAAAAAAAGCATGCAGTTGGTGAGAAAATAATGGGAGGAATTATGAAATCTCTGTCAGAAGTGTAATTCCTCCCAGCTTTGTGGTTTCGGAGTCTCGTGGCAGGGTCCTTCACTTCAGAGGAGATGAATCAACAGTGAATCACTGAAGAGGAGAAGAGAGAAGAGAGGAGGAGGAGGAGGAGAAAGAGAGGGGTGCATGTGTATAAAAGCACTTCAGTCACTCACTCACTCACTCAGCGAGTCTCAGAGACACTTACCTGGATATCACACACTTTTTCTTTTTTCTTTTTTTATATTCATTCTACAATTGTTTTCCTCTCTGTGTGTATTTCTGTCGCGTGCAGCGCTGCAGGCTAACCCAGGTCTGGAAGAAGTTTTGGGAGAGTGTACTGAAGCACCGGACAGCGCAGGAAAATAACGGGCTTCGTCTGATTTCATCCAGAACTCTCCAAAACCTCCGAAAGAATAAACGCATCTGAACGGAAACTAAATGAAAATGCATCGCTGGAAAGGTAAGGCATGAGCGACTTTGGCTTCTCACAGTTAATTATATTCATTTATTATTACTAGCTAATTCAGATCAAATAATTATAAAATTTAATTAATATATTTGGTCCGAGTTTTTCTCAGAGCTTTAAATCCTCAGTAGTTTTTTTTTTAATTGTTTGTGTGCATGTAAATTTGTTTGCAGAGTGATTCAAGCATATGAATATTTGACTCTTCTAAACTATTTCAAAAACTCTCAAATCTGTCAAAGACTGCTTCTATGAAAGACTGCTTTGAGAGGCCTAACAATCGAAGTAAGTCCATTTCGTTAAAGTGAGTTAACGGCACATGTTTAGTTCAGATAGCTTTAACATTTCATGGCAAGTAATCGATTGAATTGTTGCCTTAAAAGTCTCCTGAAATATTTGTATTTGCATATAGCCTACACGCGGGCGCGAGACTGATAATAACTTATTTAAGTATATAAGTAGGCTTTATCCGATTAAAATTAGTACTTTTTAATGAGATAAGCAAATTGAGTTGATCCACTTTTTATCGATTTCAATGAACATGCTAGGCGTACGTGACGAAGAAGAATGTAAAGTTGGATAACAGAAATACACATTTTAGGTTGTTCTTAAAATAGTTTAAAATGATATTATTTTAAACAAATATTTATAGTCAGAGATTTTCACACTAAAATATCAATTTATAACAAAGCATTTCCTAAAATATCAGAGTTAAAGCAGGAAACATACTCACATATTGGTGAAAAATCTGAATGACACGATAGTTTTTATTAAACTCTCACACACTTGTTAATTTCAGAGAGCAAAATATAATTTATGAACCTTTCAAACAAGGCTTTTTCAAAAGTTTTTTCACTATATTTGTGGGCACATTTTCATAAATCTGCTCCTCACATGCAAGCACAGGCAGACATATGCATATAAGACGAGTTATTCTTTGGTTCATAGGGCAAACTCACCCGTCTTGTTAACCGACACTGATATGAGAATGTACATGATTCAAGTTAGTCAGGGTCTAAACACACACACACACACACACAACACACACACACACACACACACACCACACACACACACGTCTTAGGGAGCCATGCATGTCTGTGAAAAGGAGGAAGAGTGTGTGACGAAATTATGCGATTTACGCCTGAACAAAGCAGCAGAGCAGTCTGTCACTCACCCACTCACACACACAAACACACACACAAACAAAAACACACACACACACACACACACACACACCACACACACACTCACACACACACACACACACACACTCACCAACACAACACACACACACACACACACACACACACTCACACATACACACTCTCTTCTCTCTCTCTCTCACACCCACCACACACACTCTCTCACACACACACACACACACACACAAACACTCACACAAACACACACACACACTCGCTCTCTCACACACACACACACTCTCTATCACACACACACACACACACACACGCACACACACACTCACAACTTCTCTCTACACACACACACACACACACACAACCCCACACACAACCCACACACACACAACACCCACACACACACAGTTGTTTTTGTGAAAAGTGGGGACATTCCATAGGTGTAATGGTTTTATACTGTACAGACCGTATACTCTATTGCCCTACACCAACCCTACCCCTAAAACCTACCCCTCACAGGAGACTTTCTGCTATTTCAGATTTTCAATACACTCCATTCTGTGGGATTTATAAGCGTTTTGAAAAGTGGGGACATGGGGTAATGTCCTGAAAAGACACCTTCTCCTTGTAATACCTATGTCAAACCTTTGTCATTATACAAATTTATGTACTCATTTGTCACAAAAACACACACACACACAACACACACACAACACACACACACACAGACACTCCTCTGCACACTCCCCACACACACTAACCACACACACACCAGACACACACAAACACACCACAAACCACACACGGACAAACACAACACCACACAACACACACACAGAGAGAGAGAGAGAGAGAGAGAGAGAAGAAAGAGAGACACACATTCTCTTTTCCCCATTACAGTTCATTTTGTCCCACGTGCATCTATCACAGCAATCATACACAGCCAAAACTGCCAAAAACACTCAAACTCACACAGATGATTTCAGAAAAAAAGCCCCAAACCATTAACATGTCACAGAGCCCTGTGCATTTGCATTTTAATTCACGCAAAGATGCGGACAAGACAGTCAGTTTAGGGAAGAAGAGAGAGAGAGAGAGAGAGAGCAGGTGTTAGCAGCTAGGGAGGGATGAAGAGTTGAGGAGGCAGGGCCTTCAGGAGAAAGAGAGAGCTGGAGTGATGGAGGAAGGAAAAGAGGGTTACACGCAGCCCCAGATTCCTCTAAAAGAAAAAAGGAGCGAGCGAGCCCCAGGGGAATGATATCAACTGGAGTTGGTCACGGTTTGCCAGTTACACATGCTGTTAAATTTTTCCCAAATTAACATGGGCCCATCGCTTCCCCAAGCCGCTTTCACTCTCCCACTTCTTTCTTTCTTTCTTTCTTTCTTGCTTTCCATCTCAAACTGTTTGAGTTCCATATTTGATCTTCCAGACTGGACGTGCAGATAGCTGCTCTTCATTCTGTTGTATTTATTTTCAAGAGTTGGACAAAGTTAAATGAGAAACTTGAGTAAGAGAGATGGGAGACTGGCGAGGGGGAGGGAAGAGATCACTTAAAAAAACAAGAGTGAAAAAAGAAAGATAATAAAAGAGGTAGAGATATAGTGCATCGGAACTGAACAGAAAAAGTTGAAATTTGACAAAAGCATGAGAAAAAAGATCAAAGATAATTGTATGTGAACTCTTAAAAATAAAGGTTTCAAAATTGGGTCTTTGCAGCAATGCCATAGAAGAACCATTTTAGGCTCCCCAAAGAACCTTTCAGTGAACAGTCCATTTTTTCTTAGTGTGAAGAACATTTTAATAATCTAAAACATTTGGGGCAATAGAAAGATTCCAGAATTTGTTAAAGGTTCTTTAAGGAACCATTGATAAAATAAAGAACCTTTCAGTGAACATTTTCTACTATAAACAATCTTTTGTGAAATAGAAAGATTGATAAAGGTTCTTCATGGAACCATCAATGTCTTCATTTTGTAGAAGAACCAGTTTTGATTCCCCGAAGAACCTTTCAGTAAACTGTTCCTAAAAGAGCCATTTCCCTTCGTAGAGAAAAGAAAATGTTAGAAATCTAAAGAACATTTTTTATTCTACAAATAATCTTTGTGTACTTTAAAATGTGATTTATTTATTTATTTTTATATTTAAGCGTGTAATATCAAGAAAATTGTTAAACGTTCATCCATCAATGTCTATAAAGAATCTTCATTTTATAGAAGAACACCTTTCATTGAACAGTTCTTAAAAGAAAGATTTTCAGTCTTTTTTAATTTAATAATAAGGAACCCTTTTCTACTTTTTTCCCCAGTTTTTTGCAAAAAACCTTTTGTGCAATTGAAAGATTCCATAATTTGGTTCTTCGTGGAGCCATCAATAAAATAAATAACCTTTCAGTGAATTTTCCTAAAAAGAAGAACTTATTAATAAACTAAAGAACATTTCCCACTAAAAACTCTAACTTTAGCTTCTTTAGATTATTAAAATGTTCTCCATACTAAGAAAAAAAACATTTCTTTTAGGAACTGTTCGTTGAAAGGTTCTTTAGGGAACCTAAATGGTTCTTATGGCATTTCTTATGGAAAGCTTTTTTGTAAAGAACCATTAGTGCAATGGAAAGATTCCACGGATGTTAAAGGTTCTTCGAACCATCAGAGCCAATAAGGAGCCTTCATTTTTAGACAGAAAGTTCAGGGAAAGTGAGGATTTTTCTCCTAGCACAGGTTTTATTGTCCATTCCTTCTTTGTTCTGAAGGTTTTTGGCAAAGCAGACAACATTTCAGGCCAACCTCCATCCATTTAAAATTCAAACTAAATATCCACAGGGAGATTGAAGAGTGTGTGTCGCCTTGTAGAGATCACGGAGTGTGTGAATGAGACATCTAGAAACAATCGCCGTGACAATCCATCATGTGTGTAAAGATGCATTTATATTCTAACATCCATCTAGTGCCATGCATGTGTGTGTGTGTCTAGTCAGTGAAGGAATGCACGTTTGATTGAGTGCAGACTGCACATAAATCTCTACTTAACTGTACACAGACACACAACATGACCCTGACCCCCTCCACAAACACACACACACACTCGCTCATGAATATGAAAGACTAGCCTCTTTGTGCACCGAACTGACCAGCCCATCATATGGGCAATATAACTTTATATGATGTGATAGGAGGGAACATGTTTTATGATATTGCACCATAATGCAGAATTCTTGGTATTGTTGACTGGAGCCTCGGAGCATCGTCTGTTTAGTGTTAACACAGAGGCAACAAATCAGTCAGAAGATGGAAGGCGAGAGGCTATACGTGTGCATGTGTGTGAGATGGAGAGAAAGACAGCGCAACTGACTGATATACCGATTTGACATCATATCATTGCTGCCAGCTGCAGGAGACACACACACACACACACACACACACACATGCACACACACGCAGATCCGTCCTAATGAAAGCCGCTGTTATTCAATAAAGTCGCGGGGGATTTGTTTCAGGGGTTATGTAAAATATGCCAGTGCTCTGTTTTTGAGCTGTTGTGCTCACATCCAAATAAGCAACAAGAGAGAAGAACATTCTTCATGTGATTCTCGATAAGATCTACTATGCCATGAGAAAAACTGCAGTTCCCGAGTCAACAGAGTTTAACTGTGTGTGTTTGCTAAGAAACACCACTTTTATCTGTGCTCAGACCCATAGATAGTAAGCTTAAGAAAATGTTGTAAAAATAACATCAAATCGTGCTGATTGTTGTGGAGATGCGTGCTGCGACGTTCATTCAATGACTTTGGATTTTGGACATTTTCTTTTGAAAACTCTTTGGAAAAAGTCTACAAAGGATGTCATGATGATGTTATTGGTATGTGCGTGGTGCCTACTTTCATAAGAAAGAAAAATAAAAAAATGAGATCTCTTCAATATCTCGGTTGTATCTGCCTCTCCAGTTGTTTTCAGAGAAAAAGAGCCTAAATATTCTTAAAAATGAAGGTTTAAAAACTGGGTGATGCCACTGAAGAACCATTTTTGGTTCCTTCAAGAACCTTACAGTGATCAGTTCTTAAAAGAACCATTATTAGTGTGAAGATTTAAGGAATCTTTCTCCACTATAAAGAACCTTTTGTCCACTGACAAGGTTTTATGGATATTAAAGGTTCTTCATGGAACCATCGATGACAAACAAGAACCTCAATATTTAAGTGTAATCAATTCATCTTTGATTTTTTTCTCAGAAAGTTTCAGAAGAGATCTCAAAGTCGCTTGAAACCAAGATACCAGAGCCTGCGATCAAAATCCAGAGAAAAAAAAATTCTCATCAAAGTTTTGCAAGCGGCATAAATCAACCTTATTTTAAAGCTCTCAAACTCTTAAAAATAAAGGTTTAAATTTTTTTTTTTGCAGTGAATACCATAGAAGAGCAGTAAACCTTTCAGTAAACTATTCTTAAAAAGAAGCATTTATAAGAGCATTTGAAGAACCTTTTTCCACTGTAAGGAACGTTTTGTTCAAATGGAGAGATGTTAAAGGGTCTTTATGGAACCATTGATGCCAATAAAGAACCTTTTTATTTATATATTACACGTTAGCAGTTGTCTATTACCATTTCTCTGTGGAAATATACTAGCAGAAACATTTGAGACAATCTTAATGCTTTAATGAAACAATACAGAGTCTTCTGAGCTCTGAAACCTTGGGGCAATAAAAAGTTCCTCGGGGTGCTCTTATCCAGTTATGCATTGGAACAAAAGACAGTTCAAATAAGAATAAGATGTCAGTCAATGTTTATAAGACTTTAATGGAAGATTTCAGTATATCTGTTGTTTTTAATGCTGCGCTGGATCAGGATTTTGGAGATGCACTGCTAAACTCTTTCACACCCTGCTACTGATCTAACACAGACTCTTGGGCGATTTACCGTGACCTTGGGTTGGGGAAAAGGTGTGTCAGGATCGGTGTGTGTGTGTGTGTGTGTTTCAGGTAGAGTTTTAGATGAGAAGAAGAATGAGTGCATTAGAGAGAGAAAAGAGAGGAACAGCTCTGAAAAGAAAAACTGGCGGGGCTAATCAAGGTTAATAAGCTGTTGTTATTTTGGCCGGGGGCAAAAAAGAGATAAACCACTTTAAAGAAGGGGAGGAAACTTAGGCGTGTGTGAGAAGATCAAAAACAACCTGGAAAACTTGACAGGGGGAATATGAGGGGAAGGAGAGAGAAACAATGTGTGACAGCAAGGATTGAGGAAAAATGAACGTGAGGTTCAAGAAGAGGAGACGAACAGAGATGAAAAGAAAAAGCAGAGGGGAGGAGGCGCACATATTTCACACCTGTTGAAAACACAATGCCTCAAACAAGTAATTACACATCTCTGCCTTGTTCCTCTGAATGCATGACACAAAAAAGAAAGGGAACAGAGACACGATGTGCGATGTGTTTGTGCCGGGTGACTCCCCGAGGCTCTCACACACTCATAATAGGAGCACTGCGTGAACCTTTTGCGTTCGTTCAGAGGTTCGTTCTCATTTGCTCCCATTTTCCCAGTGTGATTTCTGGTGTGAAAGGGTCTCTGGATGGACACATTCACACACACACACACACACACGCTCAATACCCAATGTAACAAATGCACTGGTCTGTGTACAGGCATGTATATGCACATAATCCAAAACAGAAACCTACAAACACACACACTCCAAAACAAAAACACGTCCCAGAGTAGAGGACCACACACACACACTCACACCCCTGAGCTCAAAAAAAGAAGAAGAAGAAAACACACACACACACACTCACACACACACACACACACACACACACACACACACTCACACACACTCACACACACTCTCTCTCACACACACACACACACACACACACACTCACACACACACACGCACACTTACACACTTACACACACACACACACTCTCTCTCTCTCTCTCTCTCTTCTCACACACACACACACACACAAAAGTACTTAGTAAGTAAAAGTTAAAACCTTTTAGTTATTTATGTGATATTTCAGTATTGCTTGTGTGATCAAATACAATTGGGGTCACTGTATTTATTGCTATCATAAAATGATCTCATTAATTCTCAAAGTCATGATGAAACATAAGAAGCGTCTGATCTTTTCTTCCTTATTGTGACACATCTGAGTAAATCAGATTATCAAAAAGAAAAAAAAAGTAGGGCGGAGACTTATCAGAATATTGAGTATGACATTTTGATTAAACTCATTTAGTCCTTTTTTTTTTTTTTTAAATTAAATGCATGCATGAATTTCTCACAGTTAAAAAAATGCATTAAAATATTGAAGTCAGGCACATTTAAGCAGTAGAGATAAATTCAAACTTAAGGGTATAATACACTGTACATAAAAAGTATTTCAACTTTTTTTGACCCGTTTCAATATGAACATAAATCCCTTTAATAATCCTGTGCAGAACTTCTCTATCTCTATAAACAAACTCTAGCAGAGACGGTAGCAGAAGCAGTGCCAGATAAAGCCGCATGAAATTGTAACCTCTATAATCAAAGCATAACATAAAACTAACTATTTTCGTTTGAATTACAGCTAAAACCACCATATTACAAAAATTCACTAAAATGACACACCATAATTCGTGTGAAGGCTTAGAAACCAAACATTTACCCAGAGCTGATTACAGACAGATTTTCTCCGCTTGCTGTTATTCCTCAAACAATATCACAGTCCTCATTTGAGGATTTTTAAGAAATAACACAGTTATTAATGCATTTCATGAAATGCATTAACAGAAATGCTCTAAAAAAGAGAAATGCACATGAAATTGTCAGTTGTGCATGCAGTGAAACCCGTGTTTTCAGTCGATCAGGTGGCGGTGCTGCTGTTGCTATTGGCTGCGGTTGGGTTCGCTCAGGTGCTCGACCGAACGCTCGTCCTGTCCCATGAGAGGAGCTCCATCGAGAGGACATATGAGCTGACCAAATACCTGGACCATCAGCTGAAGGAGATCAGAGACACTTACGTGAGTCACTCTCTCTGTGTGTGTGTGTGTGTGTGTGTGAGAGGGAGAGAGAGTGTGTGTGTGTGTGTGTGTGTGTGTGTGTGTTGTGTCTCAGGTGGTGTGTGTGTGTGTGTGTGTGTGTGTGTGTGTGTGTGTGTGTGTGTGTGAGTGTGTGAGTGTGTGTGAGAGAGTGTGTGTGTGTGTGTGTGTGTGTGTGTGTGTGTGTGTGTGTGTGTGTGTTGGGGGCGTGTGTGAGTGTGTGAGTGAGAGAGAGAGAGAGTGTGTGTGGTGTGTGTGTGTGAGAGAGAGAGAGAGAGAGAGAGAGAGAGAGAGAGGGAGTGTGTGTGTGTGTGTGTGTGTGTGTGTGTGTGTGTGTGTGTGCATGTTTATGTGGTTTATGAGGACACAAATTTGTATAATAACATGGGTATGACATAGGTATTACAACGAGAAGGTGATTTATGAGGACATTTTCAGTGTCCCCGTAATTCAAAAGGCTTATAAATAATTCAGAATGAGTTTTTTTGAAAATCTAAAAATGCAGAAAGTCTCCTGTGAGGGGTAGGTTTAGGGGTAGGGTTGGTGTAGGGCAATAGAATATACGGTCTGTACAGTAGAAAAAACATTACGCTTATGGAGAGCCCCCACAAGGATAGCAAACCAGACGTACGTGTGTGTGTGTGTGTGTGTGTACATCTCCTGAATGCATATAGTTTTAGTTACACTGCAAAAAATGATTTTCTTCCTTAGTATTTTTGTCTTGTTTTCTAGTATAAATATCTACAAATTCTTGAATCAGGATGCGTTTACTTGACAAGGAAAATTACTTGAGATATTATGTCTTGTTTCCTGAAAATATTATCCAAATTTTGTTCGTTTTTGCTTAAAACAAGTGAAAATATCGGTCAATGGGGTAAGAAAAATAATCTTAATTCGAAGGCTAAACAAGATTAATTTTCTTACCCCACTGGCAGATATTTTGGCTTGTAGTAATGCATCCTGATTCAAGAATTTGCTATACTAGAAAAGAAGAAAATCATTTTTTGCAGTGTTGTTGTTTGTAGTAAATCTCCCATCTCACATACTCTTTGTCTAGTATGGTGTAAATTGTTTGGTATTATTTTTATGTACAGTATTTATGTGTTTACTTGCTATTGAAACAGGTAATTGTGAAGGGACACATCAGGGCTTATCCCTATTTTAACTAGCTTTTAGTTAACTTAAAGATGGCATGCAATGTAAATTCACCTTGTCTGTTTACTAAATGCATATTATACAGTAGATCTTACTGTGAACAACTCATCTGTGATGCTGGTCACACTTTAGTTTGGGGACCAGTTTTCACTATTAACTATGACTTTAGCCTCAATAAACTCCTAATTTGCTGGTTGTTAATAGTAAGGTAGCTGTTAAGATTAAGTATGGGGTGGATTAAGAGATAAAAAATATGGTCATGCAGAATAAGACATTAATATCTGCTTTATACTAATAAACAACCAATATGCTAGTAACATGCATGCTAATAAGCAACTAGTTAATATTGAGAATTGGTCCCTTAACTAATGTTTTACCAGGATTTTTAATTCAAATGTCACAGCTGGATCTTCCAGTGAAATGGCAGACTTCTCTCTGGTCACGCATGCAGAATTCTCTGATCATTTATTGCGCGTAAACTCTTAAAAACACGCACTCATGTGCCTCCACTTTGAATGAAACGGCCACATTTCAAAGTCCAATCAAAAAAAAGGAAGTTTCAAAACCGTGTGACTTTATTTCTTCAGTGGAACATAAAAAAGAAGACGTTCTGAAGCATGTTGGTAACCAAACAGTCTTTGGTTACTATTTATTTTCCTTTGTGTCTTCTTCATGTCCCACAAAACAAACTAAGTCATACAGGTTTGGCTCAACATGAGTGTGAGTAAACAATGACAGAACGTTCATTTTTGGGTGGAACTATCCGTAACAGGCCAACAAAAGAAACACAAACAACCAGCATCCACTAATCTGCTACTTTCCCGTCGGAGACAGATGCATGTAATATTTAAAAGGATATTCTCAGTCTAGTATGGAAGCCCGTTTCTGCCACTGAATTTAAAAAAAATAAAAAAAAGTTATTGTGACTATTTCTCTCAGTTCTAACTATTTTTCTCACAATTGCACGTTTGCATCTCGCAATTCTTGTTTTTTCCCAGAATTGCATGAAATAAACTCACACTTCCGAGTTATAAAGTCAGAATTGTGAGATATAAACTCACAAAGTCCAATTCTGAGGGAAAAAAAGATTATTTTCGTACAATTGCAAGTAGACTTTATAACACACGATTGCATGTTATAAAGTCAGAATTACTAGATATAAACGTGCAATTCTGGGAAGAAAAGTCTGACTTTATAACATGCATTTGCGACCATATATCACCCAGTTCTGACTTTATAACTCACAACTGCAAGTTTATATCTCATTCGCGAGATGTAAACTAGTAATTGCAAGATTTTATTCAGTGGTGGAAACAAAGTTCCATACTCTAGAGAGCATTTTACTTACAAAAAATATATCATATGAGCTCTGGTTTTCAATATGTTCATTTAGTCATCTTATAGGAGTACAGTCTTAAATTTAAAGCTTCCAAAAGGGGGGGTTTTGTAGAAATGCAATAGAACATTTTTGGTTCCCCAAAAAACCTTTCAGTAACCAGTTCTTAAAAGAACCATTTTTTGTTCATAGTGTGAAGAGCGTTTCAATAATCTGAAGAACTTTTTTCCACTATAGAGAAACTTGTTTGCAATGGAAAGATTCCATGGAACCATCAACAACAATAAAGAACTTTCATTTTTAAAGTGACAGTTCACCCTAATCATCATTTACTCACCCTCATGTTGACGCTAGCCACTGACTTCCATATAAATTTTTGTCCATACTATGGAAGTCAATGGCTACAGTCAATTGTTTGGTTACCAACTATCTTCAAAAAACCTTTCAGGTTTGGAACAATTGGAGGATGAGTAAATAGGTTATTCTGGGTGAAACGTCCTTAGAGTGCACTAGAACAGTGGTTATTAACCCTAAACGCTGCATATTTTGCGTGTATCCTTTGACTGACCTGTCTCAGGTCTTGGAGTCTCTACTAATGAGCTGATGATCTGAATCAGATGGGTTTGATTAAAACAGCAGTCGGTTACTTTTGTTGGTTAAAAATGTATAGCCTTCGTTCACAGCCTTTTCTCACAGCAGCTGAAATAATTAAACTTATCATTTTGATGGCGTATTGTAATCCAAAAAGTGTGTTTATGAAACACAAGTGACTGAAATTATTTTGTTTTAAATGTGCATCTGATTACAGATATCCTACGTGGGATTACACACAATTTGTATTTTAAAGACAACCAGTTCGAAGGGAGCATAGTTTGCTTTTTGGGTTAAAACAATTTCTTTATATGAAATTCGAATGGTATGACAATTAGAGATTAGACTGTACAGAAATCTACATGTAACACTAATACACACTACATACACGTTGTTAACACGTTGAGAACAAAGTATAACAGTAATAATAATTTGCACAGTTTGATGTGATATGAGCTAACCGATCGTTACATTTTATCACCATTGTAGCGCAATTTATTGTAATGCTTTTTTCCTCAGTTGGTCAGAACAAAAGTGTCAGACTTGTTACTTACTTATTCAGACGACAATATCCGGTGAAAATTTTTATTTGGGTCATATATTTCAAGACGTAGGCTAGAATCCGTGATTCCTGAAGGCCCAGATATACTTCAAACGAAATCGAACTGATGTGACCTCATTTCGAACAAAATCCGGCCAAAACGAAGTTCGTTTTGGGAGTTCGAAACTGCTTGCCAAAGCGAACTTTCCGGAAAAGTTCGTTCCGACATTGGTCCATGACGATTACATCATAAGTGGTGTGCGCTGAGGCTCCACCTTCTTTTATGCAGAACTGTTCTCTGAGTTCATTTGTCCACGGGTAAAAAATAACCATGAACACAGTGGAGAGCCGCTTTATAGCCTAGTAGATAATAAAGTGCTGCTTCTGATGAAACGAGACACGATACTGTTTTCATGTTTAATACTGCTGATTGCTTTTAAGCAATATACTGAATAAAGTCCCATGTAAATACACGTGACGTGACTTCACGGGAGTGCTATTTGCAGAGCTCGTGCAAACATACCCATGTTGCTATGATCAGATGCTTTTTTAAAAGAAATGCTTGCCGTTTTCTCAATTTTTGTTGTGTTTATTTTGTTACTGACAGGAAAGCGCGCAGCACATATTTACATATTCATTTAAATGTCGCTTTCATCAGAGTGGGTGGCGTCGAGATGTTCGCTAACAGTATACCGCTGCTCACGTATTTCAAACTTCGTTTTACCCCTAAATGAAGAACGAAAAGGAACTTTGTTTTGAGTATATCGGGGCCTTAAGTACAGTATCCACACCGGTGCGCTGACTGACAGCCACACACACTCCTCAAAACATTAGATTCATCCAGCTGGAGCCGTGCCGGTGAACGACCCACGCTAAGAAAATAATTCTGCAAACTAACTGCAATTGCAGGTTTCAAACAGAGATGGCAACAAAGAGGCAGAAATTACGGACTGCAGCTTTAAGGAGACATGCAAAGTGTGCACTGTTGGCAGACCCGGCTCCAGAATCAAATCACAGAGGGTGCTGGTAAATTAGTGAGGGTGCTTTAATAAATATATACTGTATATATATATATATATAGATATATATTATAGCGTCGTCTGTTTGCTATGGCGCAAAGATCGCTCTGTATAATCACTAAAAGCTGTCACTCATCTTAGTTCATTGCGATCTCACAAAGATACTTTTTAATCAATGAAGTTTTCTACGCTGCACAACAAATCTTTTATTTACATCGCGTCTACACTTTGTTAAAATGAGATGATTCGTGCTGAACACAACACCTGGACAAAAATCTCCGGCGATTTCAGCGGTGAGTGGATTCTAACTTAAACGCCTCCGATTAAAAAAAAGACTGGCTACATTGCTCAACGCTGCAAAAACATGTTGAAATAGAAACCGATCTCCAAAGCATAGCGCACTGGCAAACGCCAAATATGCAACGAAGTGCCATTAATACAGCTTTAATTAAGTGAGGGTACTATTGATTTCGTTTGAGGGTGCCGTGCACCCTCTAGCAACTCTGTAGAACCGGGCCTGACTGTTGGGGGTATTCCAGAAAGCACTGAAATATAAATGACAAAACTCAGATTCTGAAGGGGTCTTTTATATAATTTTATATGCAACAGAATCTATCTAATATGTTGTCTCCTCTTCTCTGGATTCTCTCCTCAGCTGTCCTATCTGGGGCCTCCGTTCAGCGATCCCGGCTTCTCTCCTCCACGACCCAACAGCTCCTCTCTGTCCGTGCCCAGCGCGGCCACAAGGGTGGATCTGTGGCGCGGGCTGGAGAACGGCGCCCGTCTGGCGCAGAACCAGCGGGCCTACAGCATTCTCCTGTGTGCCGTGAGGGAGCTGGCACGCTCCACCCTGTGTCCGTATCTCCAGAGTTCGCTCATGCACTTCTGCTCCGGCCTCAGCGGGCTGCTGGGCTCCATATCCGGCCTGATGAACGCCCTGGGCTACACCAGCCTCCCGCCCTCCACACCCGCTCAAGGATACGCCCCACTTCTGTCCTCACAGTTTCAGAACAGCCCTGCTCCTCTGCGGAGTTACGAGCCTCGGGGCGTGAGAGAGGGAACGACTCGGGCGGATCTGAAGAGGGGCAGGAGAGGACGGAAAAAAGAAGGAGAGAGCTGGGCTGCCAGAGAGGAGAGAGAGAAAGAGGAAGGAATGGAGAGATGGGGGAAACGGAGAAGACTGTTGAGTGTGGATGAAGAGAACATCCTGAAACTCAACATGAACTACACAGCTTTAAAATTCGGAAAGCAGCCTGTGCTCTTTTCACCGGCGTCTCTACAGCATCGTCGAGCTATTCGGTCCACTCACGCCGGACTCTCTCCTCTCTCGCTGCTTTATCAGTACGGAGGGTCGGCCGCTGAGGTTCACACTTTGCTGGCGGCCCCCGTGTTGTCGTCTCGTCCCGCGTCGAATGACTTCTCGCGGAAAGTGGAGGGATTCTGGGTACTGAGAGAGCTGCAGAGCTGGCTTTGGAGATCCGCCAAAGACTTCACCAGACTGAAGAAACGACTGCGCGTTTGAGACCCAAACAACGACTTCACTTCAAAACCTAGCGAGCTGCCTTCTAGCAAAATTTCTCAAACCAAAAAAGTTAATTGCGATGGACAGTGGTGGCCAAAATGATTAGAACACTTAGTATTTTCAGCAGCTAAAAATGGTTTTAAGTCAGTTATCTTTTTGTAGGTATCTCACTGGATTACTACAACTAATGGCAAAATTAAGGTTTGAAAATGTAAATTGATATCTCCTTCTGACACACTACAGCAAAAGATAGAAATAACTGACTTAAAACCATTTTTCATTTTCAAAAATAGAATCAGAAGTTCTCTGAATGACTAATTAGCACTTTAGAACTCCTTTTATGAGTGTCTGCATGTCTAAATCAATTTAGACGGTTTGTCTAGATTGTTCAGAGCAAATCATGTGAATGCAGTTTGAGAGAGAATTTTAAATGAGGGTGTGAACAGAGCCGTGTTGCCAGATCCAGTTTTTATAAGCGTCATCAGACTTGTTTTTTCCACTAATTGTGATGCTTTCGGAAGCTAAAAAAGTGTGAAGTTGCAGTTTAGACTTAGTGATATCCTTATCTTTAACTTTTTTGGATTTATGCTATTTTTGAGGGGCTTGTTTTTGTTTGCTAGCGTAGCAATACCTGGCAACACTGCATCGCCGGCACTTAAACTGAAAACAATCAAAAAAAGCCCATAGAGAGCTGGCCACGTATCGCTGAACGGATACCACATTCGATGAGACAAATACAATGATCATCATGATATTATTGTCTGTAAGAAACAGTATCAAAAACACTAGTTAACTAACCTCGTACAGAGTCTGTAAACAAACATTACATATGAAGTGGCAAATATGGAGATGTTGGCCATGAAGAAAGCTCGGCTATTTCATTCCTTTCACAAAGTCATGCTAAAACATTCATAAGAACACATGACAAAGTTCTAATCAGATAACAAGGCTTACTCATGAAAATTATTACAGTAATAAATACAGTTGCGTGAGTAGCAAACCACAAATAAATGATCCACTCCTACCCTATAGCAATGTATGAACACATGTTGATGCAATAAATAGGCAATTTTAACAATGTCCATCTTCACAAATTAGAAACAAGCTTTCCTCACAAACATCACCTGAGGGTGTCCTTTTAAAGTGGACTTATATATGTGACCCAGGAGCACAAAACCACTCATAAGGGTCAATTTAGTGAAATTGATATTTATTCCCTCACTGACAGTGAAAATAATCTTAATAACTAAATAACTGTAATTTTAATATATTAATAAATAAAATAAATTGTAATAAATATATTTCTATTTATTACAATACATTGTAATACATATTAAATAAATAAATTGTTAGGATATGACGATATTTGGTCGAGATGCAACTATATGAAATCTGGAATCTGAGGTTGCAAACAAATCTAAATATTGAGAAAATCATCTTTAAAGTTGTCCAAATGAAGTTCTTAGCAATGCATATTACTAATTAAAAATTAAGTTTTGATATATTTACAGTAGGACATTTACAAAATATTTTCATGGAACATGATCTTTACTTAATATCCTAATGATTTTTGGCATAAAAGAAAAATCTATAATTCTGACCCATACAATGTATTGTTGGCTATTGCTACAAATATCCCCCAGCGACTTAACACTGCTTTTGTGCTCCAGGGTCACATATGCAGGTATCAAGTAGTTTTGTTTTATTATATAACACTTCTACAGCTCACACAGAAGTCACTTTCAAACCAAGCAGTTCTCTGTTGGACCAATGGCTAATTTGCACGAGCGAATTGAACCTGTTGCGAAATCTGCGTGGGGAGATCAGCTCGCTAGGTTTGGAAACAGACTGATTCACGCTCTGTGGATGGAGATCTGAGGATCTCAGATGGTCACGCTTTGCACTAAACCACCAAACAGTAAAGAGCCGCCAGTACGTCACGGACAAAGGCAAGAGAGCCAGACGTGATTCAGCAGAAGGAAAGTGAATCATGCTCGGCGTCATGCAGCAGTGAAAGGGTCAACGGGCAAAAGGGGAGGAAATGTGGCATAATCAAAGAAACAATGGAGAGATGTTTGCTGCCAGTCAGTAATGCCTCACTGACACTGACTCGTCTTTTTCCAGACACACAAATACACTCCTACACATTTGGAAACACATGCACAGATCTGATGTTCAGATGGCATGTGTGCGAACAGAAAAGGAAACATATGAACGTATGTTATACAAAAACTTCATAATATTTTTAAGCATGGTACCATGGTGATATTATGTTTGCTGGAAATATAGAATAGTAATATCATGGTATTTTTGTAGAAAAAATGAGTACTATGTAAATATCATGGTATGTGGATAAGGTCCTAATTTAATACCATGGTATATTTCAAAGTACTTTGGCATTACTATGTTTTTGAGCATTGAACCATGGTAATACTGTTTTATTTAGGTTTTTTTTAGAAATGTAAAATAGTAATACCATGGTATTTTTGTAGAAACAATGAGTACTATGTAAATACCATGGTAAGTGAATACGATCATAATTTTGTACCATGGTATTTTTTAAAGTACTATGGTATTACTATGATTTGGGGATGGCACCATGGTAATACTATGTTGTTGTTTTGTTAAATGTACAATCGTAATACCATGGTATTTTTGTAGAAACATTGCGTACTTTGTGAATACCATGATATGTGAATATGGTAATAATTTAGTACCACGGTATCAAAGGGTTGTGTTTTTGGGAATGGTACCATGGTAATAGTAGTAAAGCAGTTTGGAGTAACATGCAAATACCATGGTATGTGAAAATAGTAACCATCCAGTACCATATTCCCATGCTTTTACGTCACGTAAATACCACAGTATGTAATAATATACCGAGGTATTTATTTGAAACCCCAGTGTACCTCCAAGAATGTGTGATACAAAAAAAGTACCATAATACAACATTTTGGGAAATGTACCATGGTATATATCAAAGTACCATGGTATTATTGTGTTTTTGAACGGCATGGCAATCAATCAGTAAAATGGTATGGTTTTTAACATAGTGTACCATGGTATTCTTAAACGTACTGTACCTTGGAATGCCATTGTGTGTTAATATGATATTCATACAGTCTGTTATATATATATATATATATATAAGTACTACATTATTACCATTCTTTTACCATGGTACCACCACAGTTCCTTTTTTTTTCTACACACATGACCATGAGTTATAATGCAGATGAGAGGGTGTATAAATAGGAGTGTTTGTGTACAGTCTGTACAGTGATTTCTGTATGTGTGTATATGTCTGTTATATTTATTTAAAATATTTATTTCTCTGGGGTACAGCTGTATGATGTCACATGTTTTTTTTTACAGCGAGTACAAAACCATTATGCTACACCTGTGTGTGTGTGGTGTGTGTGTGTTTGGTGTTGTTGCTCTTCCCCTTGCGGAAACACCGAGGGACTGGATGATAGGCATGAGTTTATGATTCGTCTGTCTGAGCTAAATTTATTGACCATTTCCGTTCTTTCATGTATGCCCCCCACATCCTCTCATCCCTCTCTTCCCCTCTATATCCTCGGTCCTCACACACGCCTCTCCTCTATCACACACCCCCAGACACACCACACACACACACACACAACCCCACACACTTATACTTTCAATGGGAACATGCATCAGACTTCTATTGTTTTAATATAGTTAGACAAATACGTATAACAATAATCCATCACCCTAATCCAAACAGACCAACTTCTGCTCTTTTTGTTTTTTTTTTAGACAATTTATTTTTTTTATACAGTTTTTATCAGCGCTATGTTACTGAAATGAGGTTTGTTCCCCACAAATTGTCCCCAAATATGGTTAACAGGTACTCACACACACAGAGAAAATTCATACACCAGATCAAAACAAATGTCATTTCACACTGCCACATTATGACATACAACATAGCAGTGCAAACCCAATCAGCCAGCATTGAAATAAACTAACGTTCAGGTGCCTTTTGTTTCTTTTCCCTCATGCTATGTTGGTGGTAAAATTAAAGAATCAACGAGAATCTGTTTCCCTTGAGCAACCACCTGCACGGAGTTATCACGTCACCACCCCCACTATCCCCCCACAAACAACCCACAACACACACAGCGACACTTTACACACACACACACAACCAAAAGCACCCCACACACACACTCACACACACTCACACAAGCTCTCTCACCACACCAACACACACACACACACACTACGTCTTTTATGTGCAATTTCACCCATTATTGGGAAAAGATGAGTTTGGTGCGGGGAACCTCCACACACACACACACACACAACAAACACACACACACACACACACACACCCACATACCCACACACACAAACGCTCACAACACACCACCCAACACACACACAAACACACACACACACACAACACCTCACATACTCACATCCACACACCACATGGCCGAACACTCAAGCGAAATGCTTTTCATAGCTCCCAGCTCCAGCTTCGCCCCTAAATGATGACCACACAATCGCTAACCAAAGGCCGCCATTGTGTGGGTTGCTGGGGGGCGTGCGTGGTGTGTGTGTGGTGGGTGTTGTGTTGTGTCTCATCACGTGTCCGCTTCTTGAATCGGTGAGTTGTGTGTGTGTGTGTGTGTGACTGTTTATGTATCTGTGTGACTGTAAAGTAAAGTAGTTTTATTTGTTTCAGTTTAAAATGCCCCTCTCATCTCGTGCCATCGCGTCTGCTTGGATCTTTCTGCCATCTGTGCTGCAGAGCTCGAGTCTCTGCTGCCAATCACACAGTAAATCACTCGTCTGTCATCAGTTCATCAGCAGCAGCCTATTTATTGAGCCTTTATCACTCCCTCCATTCTCATTCGCACTGCCCAGGTTAAAAAAGTGTACTTCCATAATGAACTTAAAGTGCTCTATTTTCACACACTAACTTTGTACTTAATATACTAAAAATTATTACGACAAAGTTAGGTCAGCTTATTTTGTGACAAACCATTAATAGGAAACTACAATGTCTTTACTATCCTTTAAAATGTATTATAGTTACGTTACCAATTTAGTAACTTGAGAATGACTTTCAAGTGTACAACAAGTGCTGCCTAATCATTTTTTTACATGTTGTTAAAAGCACATTCGTGACCCTGCAGCACAAAAGCAGTGTTGAGTCGCTGGGGTATATTTGTAGCAATAGCCAACCAATACAGTGGATCAAAATTATCAAATTTTCTTTTATGCCAAAAATCATTAAAATATTAAGTAAAGATCATGTTCCATAAAAATATTTTGTACAAATTTCCTACTGTACAGAGAGCCAAACTTTTTGGATTAGTAAATATGCTTGCTAAGCACTTCATTTGAAGACTGAAAGATGATTTGTTCCTCAATTTGATGTTTTTTTTTGCACCCTCAGATTCCAGATTTTCAAGTAGTTGTATCTCGAGCAAATATTGTCTGATCCTAATAAACCATACATCAATGGTAAGCTTATGTATTCAGCTTTCAGATGAGGTATAAATCACAATTTCAAAAAAAAAAAAGCACCCTTATGACTGTTTTGTTCTCAGGGTCCCATTTTAGTTCATATTCATGGTGTCCCAAAATAGCACAGTTGAGTACACTTAGATGAGCTTAAGAAGTACTGAAGAATAATTTTTAGTATATTAAGTACAAAATTAGTGCGCGTAAATAGAGCACTTTAAGTACATTATGTAAGTGTACTTTTTTTTTTACCTGGGTGGTTTCTGTGCAACATTTTATAAAGAGGCCCCAAGTCTTTCTCCGTTTTACTTGCTCTCTCTCCTCTCTCTCTCTCCCTCTCTCTCCTCACTCACTCTCTCTCTGTTTCTCTCTCTCCGTGTCATGTCCTGATCACCTGCAGCACATAAAAATTCCTTTTCTCTCTCTCCAGAGCATTGCTCCGCTGCCTAGGGAGTTTCTGCATTCCTGTTTCTCTCTCTCTCTCTGTCTGTCTCTGCCTCCTCCTCGCTGCTTTGTCTTTGCCTCTCACCTGTAGCCCAGCCCTTCCTGTTCACCCAGGATCCCGTCTTTGGCTGCAGGGCTGGGCTGACTCTCGGTGCGGGGGAAACCTAGGGCACGGGTTGACTGATTTATTGCCTAATCAATTGATCCTCCCAGATAAGAGTCGGTAACCACAGTCACCGTGCATTTATGTTATGTGAGTGTTGCCCTCGAGGAAAAACAGACTTTAATGTACCGTGGCGTGTTTTAGTGTTATTCAACATGCTTTCAGAAAAGATTATGGATGATTGTTTTGGATCGCCTACAGAGAGTTCGGTGTGTGTGAATGTAGGTGAATGAGTCAACTATGTGTGTGTAAAGTTGCACCTAGTGAGCTGCTTGCTATCTAACGCCTACACAGACAGCATCTTAACTGAGTGACAGCTCATAAGTGACTGATTTGAAGTGCTCTACATGCAAATTGTGCTCCTCCAAGGAGGTCTAGAAAGCTCACCTCACATTCATCTCAATGGAAAATGCGAGCTAGCTGGTTGAAAAGTGTCTCACCAAGGCTGGAATTATTTGATCAAAAATACAGCAAAACAGCAATACTGTAAATATTGCAATTAATTGCTATGTGTATTTTTAAACTGTAATGTATTTCTGTGATGCGCAGCTGTATTTTCAGCATCATTACTCCAGTCTTCAGTGTCCACATGATCTTCAGAAATCATTTTAAGTTGCTGATTTGCTGCTCAAGAAACATTTCTTATAAAAAAATTTTTTTAAAATCAGTTGTGCTGCTTAATATTTTTGTGGAAATCATGACAAAAATGGTAATGCATTGCAAGCTGAATAATAGTATTACTTTCTTGTAAAAAAAATAAATAAATAATAATACAAAATAAAAAAAAAAAAAAAAAAAAATTGTTTAAAAAAACCATAGTGTATGTTTAGTGTAAAAATTAAAGTATCAAATGTAATAACTTATATACTATTCTATATGATTTTATAATATTCAAATGTATAATCATTTCAGTATTTTTTGTTTTGACTGACTAGCACAAGCCAAACCTTACTCTATTTCTCACATCTGAATATTAACCAGACTCTCAACTGTATAGGTGTTTTCTTTTTTTTTGTTAAAGAAGCATTAAAAATAAGTAGCTACACTGTAAAAACCTTTAAGTTTACTCAACTCATTTAACTTGAGGAAACCAATTGCCTTAATCCATTAAAGTTTAAAAACCATATTTGACTGTTGCGAAGTTTCCATCTCTGCCGTATGAGATTTGCCTGCTGATTGCACTAACAGCTTGACACTCTAATAATCACAAAAATACATTGCATATTGGGTAAAATAGCTAATTTGGCTGAACACTTAATGGTATCCGGTCTTTAGTATCAAATAAAATAAGTTTATAACGCTTCATTTTCTCAACCTTGTATAAACTGAGCGTGGTTTCAAGCCTTTGTGTCGGGCTTCTCTTTGAAGATATATATTATTGCAATATTATTATATATATATCTATATAATTATTATATCTATATAAATAGCACCACCATAATGCTGTCTACGTAGACAGCTCACTAGGTTTTGGAACAGAGCCACAGTATTTCCGAATGAAGATGACCTGGATGTAGAATTGTTCAATAGCAGTGGTTTGGTCTGAAACGCATCCTGGCAGTTTCTCAGAAGAAAAATACGGTGTGTGAGAGGAATAGGTGATCGTATTAAGCTGTGCCAGAGAATGTGAACTCAAGTGTAAGTGAAGGACACACTCAGTTTGATGAGCACAGAGACGTTTGTCTGTGAACGTATGAGTGAGCGAGCGAGCGAGAGGTAAATAAAAAGCTTTTAGTGTCAGAGATTACAGTATCTGATCTGTCTCTCCACACACACACACACACACACACTCACACACACACACACAAACACACTCACGCACACACACACACACACACACACACACACACTGAGCCGGGCCTATTTTTGGAGGCTTTTAAAAGTTCCAAGAATCCTCAACGTAAACGAATGAACTGTAACGGTTCCTTAAAATCCGGATGAGCATGAGATGTTCCTCCATTCCGTTCTGCTTCTCCTCTTTCTCTTTCATTAGGCTCTGTTGTTTTTCTGTGACCCAAACACGAGCTGACAGGTGAAGAATGGCTTTCTCACGGTGCGAGTGATTGCGCGCCCTCCAGTGATACTGCAGTTAAATCAGGCTGGCTGATTAGTACCAGCAGCTCATTTAAGAACAAATTCATTTCTATTTTTGGTCGATGACTTCAGGAGACCTGGAATATATAAAAGCGCATGTTTACGGTTCTCTGTGTCCTCATTCGCCTTCATTGTATGGAACAGTGTAGCACCAACGTTCCACGGAATTCCATTTAGTGGGGAAATTCCGTTTTTTGTTTCTTTATTATTCACCAGGATCTTCGTTTCTCATGATTATTAAGAGGATTCATTGTTTCTGAACAGATGAAACGCGGCCTTCTCAAACGTGACTCAGGTTAGGATTTACAGGCAAACATGTTGCCTTATGCTTCAATTGTGTTCGGCCTTTGAATTCAGTGAAGTGTGTGGAGTTTGTTTGCGTTCCATTCGTTTGGGAACTGTCAAGGTGGAAACATGTTGAAAAGATGAAAAGTCAGTGGAGCCTCCTTTAAATGCTTGAGCAATACTGTTTAGAATCACACACCTGTTTTGGAATCAAAGGAGTCTACAACACACACACACACACACACTCACACACACACACACTCACACACAAACCACACACACACACACACCACACACACACACACACACACACACACTCTCCAACACACAACACACAACACACACCACCTCTCTCTCTCACCCATACCACCACACACACTCTCTCTCACAAACACACACACAAACACACCCCAGGTTTACATTTGTGAAAGATGGGGTGACATCCCATAGGCGTAATGGTTTTTCTACTGTTTAGACCGTATATTCTATTGCCCTACACTAACCCTACCCCTAAACCTACCCCTTTCAGGAGACTTTGTGCTATTTCAGATTGTCAATACACTCCATTCTGTGTGATTTATAAGCTTTTTGAAAAGTGGGGACATGGGGTAATGTCCTGAAAAGTCACCTTCTCCTTGTAATACCTATGTCATACCTTTGTCATTATACACATTTATGTCCTCATTTGTCACAAAAACGCGTACACTCACACACACACACACATTCACTCACTCATTCACTCACACACTCACACACACACACCTCACATACACACACACACTACACACACACACACTCTCTCTCACACCTACCAAAACGTGATCTCATGATAATTCGTAGGTATTTTAGTAAATGTGGTTCTATAAAACGTACATTTACTTACTTTTTTACAGGCACTAAAACGTACAATTCTGATGTATTTTCAGCATCTAAACGTACAAATACTGACGTATTGACGACACCTAAAAATGAACATTTATGAATAATGAAATCGCGGCATTCATTTGATTATTATTGTTGTCTATGATAACTTGTTTCAATTGGCATTAATTAAATGTTTTACTCGTTTACCCTTGATAAGTACATTTCGTTTTGTTGTGATTTCTGCTGCCAGCTCGTTTTTAAGAATAGGCCTACATAATGTTAAACAAGACTTAATTTTAAACCTTAAAATAAATAACATTCCTGCAATCGTTTAACCTTTACTTGTCATATAATGTTTACTTTGATTGTCATGGGCCACAAAAGGCGTTTTCTCCGACATGCTGTGACTGACAATAGAACTATAAAATACACCAAAATCGCAACATAATTACGAAATTAAATTTTTTTATTAGTGCGCTGTAATCCAAATCGTCCGAATCCGTATGACTGCGAGGAACAGACCCAAATCCATGCCTTTATTCGGCAATCTTCTCCTCCATCCCGAGCAGCGAGTCCAGTGACCATAAACAACAAAGCCCACACTGACAGATGCGCTCTTTACAAATTCAAATGTTGCAGCTTCAAACGACAGGTTTTACGGCAGGAATCTGCGCTCATTGCTCTCGCCTGCATTCGTCACAGATTGCGACATGCCGTGTTTATGGTGAGGTGTGTTTGAATGATGCGCCGTGCGTTCCTTCACGAGTTCACGGAGTGGATCGGGAAAATTATCTGGATAATATTTTCAGCGATTAACAACAAATTCTGCTCTGGATCACACAAACCTACTGTATTCCGCCAGAGAGGACTGCGGGTGCGACGCATCCTCATTTGGATTACTTTTAGTAATTTTGACATTTTTGCAATAAATGAATGATTGTAACGTTATTTGCATTTATCTGTCTGTCATGTTTTTTTATATTGTACAGAAATGTTTAGGTTTATAGGTAGTAGTGGAATTAGCAACTATAAATATATTTAATGCTATATTGTTACTAAAAGTTTTATTTTCCTGCGTATTTCGGTCATTTGTTTTTTATATCCTTTTATATTCGCTATAAAATGGGTAGGTTTAGGTTTGGAGGTAGGTTAAGGGTTCTAAAAATCGAAATCGCTTATTGATAAAATTATAAAAAATGCATTGATACGAATATCTAAAAGATACGTAAACGTACTTACATATTTTTACATTTTTTTTAGCTAAATAAGTAGCATTTGTACTTTTTAAACGGGATAATTTCTAAATTTTACTTTAGCATGAATAAAACATACCAAAATGTATTTTTTTGTGCTTGTAATGTTACGTATTAATACTCCTAGATACACATGAGACCATGCTGCTCACACACACACCACACACTCTCTCGTCTCTCACACACCCACACACCCCAAAAAAACACTCTCTCTCTCTCACACACACACCCACACAATCACTCTCTCTCTCTCACACACACACACACCCTCTCTCTCACACACACTCTCACACACAATCTCTCTCTCACACACTCTCACACACCCACTCTCTCACACTCACACACACACACACTCTCTCTCTTTCTCTCTCTCACACACACACTCACACATACACAAACACACTCTCTCTCTCTCACACACACACCACACACACACACACACTCACACACACACTCACACATACACACACACACCGCTCTCTCTCACCACACACATCACGCACTCCTCTCTCTCTCACAACACACACACACAAACACCCCACACCACACCACTCTCACACTCACACACACACTCACACATACACACTCTCCCTCCACTCCACACACACTATCAACATACACAAACCCACTCTCTCTCTGCTCACACACACACACCCCACATATTCGCTCACACACTCACACACACACTCACACATACACACACACACTCCTCCTCTCTCACACACACACACACACACTCTCTCCTCTCTCTCTCTCTCTCTCACACACAACACACACACACACACACTCTCTCACACTCACACCCACACGGCACACACACACACTCTCTCACCCTCACACACACCCACACACATACCAACACACTCTCGCTCTCTCCACACACACACAGTCTCTCACACTAACACACACACACACACACACAACACTCTCTCACACACACACAACACACACACAACAAACACACACACACAAACACACACACACACACACCTCTCTCTCACACACACCACACACACACACCCACACACACACACTCACACACACTCACACCACCTCACACATCAACACACACACACACACACACACACACTCCACACAACACACTCTCTCACACTCACACCCAACACGCACACATGCACATCACAGGGCACATCACACACTCAGCACACACACTCCTCTCTCAGCCAGACACACACACACACACACAAAAAAAAAACACACACACACACACACACACACACACACACACACACACACACACACACACACACACTCACACAAACTAACACACTCTCTCTCTCACACACACACACACACACACACACAAAAAAAAAAAAACACACACACACACACACACACATCACACACACACACACATAACAGCGGCAGCCGTGAGGGAAGCGGGCCTACATAAAGTTTGAGGAAGCAATTGGGGTGTAATTACAGACATGTGTGGACTCTGAAGGTAAGAAGTTAAGAAGTCAGTTGCAGGAACTCATGCGAGAGTGACCTTTAGAGATCTTTACGGATGCAGACTTAAAGGCAAGAGTTAAAGAGTTAAAGGCTACTGACAGACTGTATATATACATACCACTGCAAACATATGTTAGAAAATTCTCCTGTCAGCTTAACTAGACAAATTGAACAAAACATTGCTCACAGAACATTTTTTAGACACAGAGACTGATCAAGCACACGAACGAATGCACATCTTGACCCTTTCAATGAATAATGTGCAAAACAGGACTTTTTAACAAGGAATACAAACTAAATATATGTGTTATTAATTTAATTTAATTCAATTGTTTTTACATTTAGTGTACAATTAATTTGATCAACCCTGTCTGATCATTTTGAGAATGTCAATCCAGTTCAAATGTATTTTACTTAAGCCAAGGCAATGTTTCTCATTCTCACTTAGTTTAACTTGATGTACTATAATAACTAAAACTGAAATAAAAATCAATAAAAAGAACTATATACACATTTTTAAAAAATAATAATAAAAACGATAATGCAACAAAATTATTAAAACTTTAACTAAAATTAAAAAGAAAACAGAAAATATAAAAATAAAAACTGATTTAAAACATTAATAACAACTATAATAGGATTTGAATTATTCTAAAATAATACTGGTTTTTATCACATAAAGATTAATAAACATTTAAAGTTTTAATAATCTGAAAATAATGAACGAGTACATCAAAAAAATCCATCTTTTGAAAAAAAGAGGCAAAGTTTTGAAAAGGTGTGTAAGCAGTTGAGAAAAACTGTAATGCGTAAATTAAATTAAAATAAATTACATAAATACAAAAATAAATTTTGTACAAATAATTTAATGTAAATGTACCAAATAAAGTTGAGGTTTAGTTTTAAACTCTCTAATAGGCCTACTTTAAATCTAACAAATATAATACAATGTTCTTTCTCTCACTCAAACAAATATAGTAATAATAATAATAAAATGGAAAAATAGGAAAAAACACATGACTTGTGCCTTAAATGCTTTACCGTTTTTTCAACTTTGCCTCTTTTTTTCCAAACTTTACTCACAAATCAAATCTGCAAGAACTAGGCACCTGCACCAATGCTGAAATGAAGTGCACTGGCATTCAAATATCATGCAGAACACACCACCTTTGGCCATACTATTTAATTCCTGTTAGATGTGTGTGTGTTACACAGAGAATTGTGTGTTGTGTTTTGCAAAAAGTGTTTTATGAAATAGAGCTGAGAATCTAATGTTTTTTGACAAAAGGACTGTTATCTTGTCAGAGCTCGTTGCGGAGCTGCTCTAAACAGGCTCTTTATGGCAGCAGCTCTGTAGCTGGATCTCAAAGTGCTCTCTGTCATGAGCAATCACATAATCAGCAGAAAACACAGCCGTTTACAACTCCAGGGTTTGTTCACTTTGACGTTTACAGAGTCTGCGGAGGGGAAATCGCTCTCCTTTGGCTCAGTTTAACCGAGCATTAGAGGACGTGTGAAGAGTTTATGAGAGCTAACTGTGTGAACGACAACACTATTGTTCTTCATCCTCAGGACGGGTGAGGGCACGGATTTTAATAACACCATTTTAGACATTTAAGACACCTTTACGGTTTAACCCTATCCTACACTTTTCCACCGTCATCCATCATCCGTGTCGCTGGAGGTCACAAGCCATCCATCAGCCTCCACCTTGTCTTAAATCTGTCGATTTAAATCAGTCTAAGTTATAATGATGACTACTAAAATGATGATTTGGTGGATTGTGTGTGCAGCTATTAATATGATGTGAGAGAGTGTTTTCATCACTTGCTTCGTCCTTGGAAGGAAACATATGACTGGTACAAACACAAACAAAACAAAACCCACAAAAAAAGAAAAAAAGAAAAGAAAAAGGAAAGAAAGAAGCATGAGAAAACTCAAAATCACATGGCAACATAATATCAGACTTTTTCAAAATGTAACACATTATTTTAAAATGTAAAATTTTATCTGAAATAAAATTAAATATTAAAAATGTTTAACTTATTTCAAATGTATATTTTACAATATTTCCATTTTCACTTTAAAGCAAGTTTAACAAGTTAAACTAAAACTGAAATAAAATATCATTGAAAAAGCTATAAGGGGCAAAAAAAAATAAAAAATTTAAAAAAAAAAAAAAAAAAATGACAAAAACAAAAAAAATGTAACACTTTATTTAAAATTAAAAATGTTAAAATCTCACATTTTAACTGAAATAAAATTAAATATAATTTTTTTATACCTATTTTACAATATTTCCATTTTCATTTAGTTTAACTTCATTTACTAAAAAAAACTAAAACTGAAATAAAATATAATTAAAAACTAAAAACACATTTTTAAAAAATGACAAAAACAAAAAATGTAACACTTTATTTAAAATGTTACATTTTAACTGAAATAAAATTAAACTTACTTATTTTACAATATTTCCGTTTTCGTTTGAACTTGATTTACTAAAATAGCTAAAACTGAAATAAAATATCAATAATACTATATACACATTAAAAATATTTTACAAAGATTACAAAAACAACAGAATTACCTAAACTTTAGTTAAAAATGAGAACAAAATATAAAAATGTTTGATCCAACCACAAATCAAATGTTTAGCTTTCTGATGTAACAAACTACATTTTCTAATTTTTTATGTAACCTGATGCGTTGTGGTTTCTGAGTTTTCTAAATGCTAAACATCTGTTTCAGCAAGTAATTTTTCTATTTCTTGGCAACTACACTGAAACCAATTCTCACCCATTTTCACTAAATGCTAGTAAATGTAAAGAAATGGCAAGTGACGCACTGAATTGACTGACTGAAATAGAATTATATAAAGCCTTGAAAGTCCAAAATAGCATTTTCTTGTAAAACACCTTTGCTTTATTTACAACTTTAAAATAAGATAATATGTTATCCTCTAAAAGAGAAAACATCACAACATAAAGTTCATATAGTCTCTGCATGGGGCAATCAACAAATCATATAGCATTTCAAAGTGCTTGATATTGCATGAAAGCAACTCCAAAATAGTGTGTTCAGTATAATTACTCAAAGAAACAAGTCTTGACAACAGTACTTACAAATGAAAGCAAGCAAATTCTAAAACAGTAAGATTAAGGCAAAACACACAACAAATTCCGAGTGCTAATAAAGATTAAGTGTTCTGGTGCCACCATGTGGATATGAATAGCAGCTGTTTGAGCTGGTGGCCCCTGAGAGCCGAATGGAGCCCCGAGGGCCCCTCACTGATCCTCTGAGGAAATCATAATAAACTCAAGTCCAGCGTTTCTGCCTTGGAAGTGGGGTTGGTCTTTTACTGAAGTTTTACAATGAAACTCAAGCTCAGCCAAACTCCAAACGTTGCCTGGGGATGAAAATTAAAACCACATGAGAGAGAGAGAGAGAGAGAGAGAGAGAGAGAGAGATGTCTGTTTATATGTTCATACTGATTGCAGTCTGGTCATCATTAAGAACAGAGAAATTGAGGAATGATAATAAGGTCTAATTTGCGAGGAATTTAAATCTCATCAAAGCATTTGAGGCCGTTTGTTAGGTGATCTGCTATTGTCAGACTGTATTTGTAAATCATAACGTGCATAAAGGGTGGGGAGTCATTCCTGCAAAATGTGAAATTAAATGTAATCTGATGAAGGAAGATGCTCGTTTGTGATGTATTTCCTGGCTGCTTTAGCGTCAGACACAACATGTGACGTTTATAAAGTGTCTTTATTGGAAAATGCATGTCAGCTTCTTCACATTTGCAGGTCTGTAAAGTATGTAATGTCATTTCGTTTGCTTTAACGGTTCTCAACGCTTCAGATTTGCACCCATTCTGACTGAGGCTGTGTGCTTTACACTGGAATCACATACATCAAGCTGCTTTTTCATTTAGTGCTGAAAACACGGGTTATTGGTATTATTTCAGATTTTAATATTTTCTAGTGTCATTCAATAATGACTCTTTCAATCAGAAACTTACAATAAATGCTACACATTTTACATTTGAAATACTGTCCTGGAGACATGTAATTGAATTAAGTTACCTACATATACAGTCAAAATATTAAGTTACATTGGACATACATTTTACCGTAAAAATTGTTCTTGTTTTTTTATAACAATTTATGGTAAAAAAAAAATAAATAGGCCTATATTACATGCAGAAAGAGTATATAATTGCACATGTACATAAAATAAAATATTGGTAAATTATTGTACAATATTGTACAAAGCAAATGCTATATTTTACATTTTTTTCACATTAATAGCCCTAGAGACTAATTGTTTAATGGTAAGTTACCGTACCGTATACAAAAACATTACATTATTGAAAACATTATTTAATTAAATTGGACAATACATGTAATTTTGCTGCAAAAATTGTGTTTTTGAGAAACATAAAGTGAATGGACAATTTATGGTGAAAATATGCCATATTCAAAACAATAAAAGCACACTAAAATATTATTAAATTGTTTTACAAAGCAGAATTTTAGTTCATTTTTATATTAACATTATAGGCTACCAGGCAATAAAATATAAAGTTATGAACAGTGAATATATAGGCACCAAAATGAATGTAATTTGTGACTGTATTTTTATGCTACATTTCTAGAAAATTATTTTTACCATTGATTGATTGATTGGTTGGTTGGTTGGTTGGTTGGGTGGGTGAGTGAGTGAGTGAGTGAGTGAGTGGTTGGTTGGTTGGTTGGGTGGGTGAGGGAGTGCGGAGTGCGTGAGTGCGTGGTTGGGTGGGTGGGTGAGTGAGTGAGTGAGTGAGTGGTTGGTTGGTTGGTTGGGTGGGTGAGTGAGTGAGTGAGTGAGTGGTTGTGGGTGAGTGAGTGAGTGAGTGAGTGGGCGGTGTTGGTGGTGGGGTGGGTGAAGGGAACCGTGAGTGAGAGGGAGTGAGTGAGTGAGTTAGTGAGTGAGTGAGTGGTTGGTTGCGGTGGGGGGTGAGTTCGTGGTCGGGCGGTCGGTGCGGGAGGGGGCGGGCGGATCGATGCGAGCGAAGCTGGTGGGTGGGGTGAAGGGGAGTGAGTGAGGAGTGGACGCGGTGGTTGGGTGGTGGGTGCGTGGATGTGATTTGTGAGCGGTGGGTTGGGTGAGTTTTTTTTTTTTTGAGTGAGTGAGTGATGTGAGTGCGTGAGGGCTGGTTGGGTGGTTGGGTGGTGAGTGAGTGAGGGGTGGTTGGTTGGTTGGTTGGGGCGTGAAGAGTGAAGTGAGTGACGTGAGTTGAGTGTGCTGTGATGTAGTGAGGTGAGGGAGTGAGTGGTGAGTGAAGTGCAGGGAAAGTGAGTGAGTGAGTGAGTGGTGGTGGTTGTTGGGTGGGTGGGTTGAGTGAGGTGAGTGATGTGAGTGAGCGGTGGTTGGTTGGGTGAAGTGACGTGATGTGAGTGACTGTGAGTGAGTGCGTGGTTGGTGGTTGGTGGGTGATGGAGTGATGTGAGTGAGGAGGGGGTCGGTTGGTTGGTGGGTGGGTGAGTGGTGAGTGAGTGGTTGGTGAGTGAGTGAGTGAGTGAGTTGAGTGAGTGAGTGAGAGGGTCGTGAGTGACGTGAGCGGTGGTTGGGTGGGTGAGTGAGTGAGTGAGTGAGTGGTTGGTGGGTTGGTTGGAGTGGGTGGTGAGTGAGTGACGTGAGTGGTTGTGGGTGAGTGATTGAGTGAGTGAGGTGAGTGAAGTGAGTGAGTGAGCGGTGGTTGGGGGTGAGTGAGTGAGGGGATGTGAGAGTAGGTGTTGGGGGTGAGGGAGTGAGTGCATGGTGGGTGGTTGGTTGGTGGTTGGGTGAGTGAGTGAATGTGATTGAGTGGTTGTTGGCTGGTTGTTGGGGGGTGGGTGATGAGTGATTGAGTGAGTGAGCGGTTTGGTTGGGGGTGAAGAGTGAGTGAGTGACTGAGGGAGTGGTTGGTTGGTTGGTTGGTTGTGGGTGAGTGATGTGAAGGGAGTGAGGGGTGGGGGTTGGTGGTGGTTGGTTGGTGATGTGAGTGACTGTGAGTGAGTGAGTGGTTGGTGGTTGGTTGGTGTGTGTTTGTGTGAGTGAGTGAGTGAGTGAGTGATGGAGGGAGTGAGTGAGTGAGTGAGGGAGTGAGTGAGTGAGTGAGTGTGGTGAGTGAGTCGGGTTGGTTGGGGGGCGGTGCGGTGCGAGGCGAGCGAGCGGTTGGGTGGTGTGAGGGGAGTGAGTGTTAGTGTGTGGGTTGTTGGTTGGGGGGGGGGAAGAGTTGAGTGACCTTGGTTGGTTGAGTGGGCGAGCGAGCGAGCGAGCGGTTGGGTGGGTGAGTGAGTGAAGGTGAGTGAGTGAAGTGATGAGTGAGTGAGTGGTGAGTGGTTTGAGTGAGTGAGTGAGTGAGTGAGTGGTGGTGGTTGGTTGGGAGTGAGTGAGTGTGAGTGAGTGAGTGAGTGAGTGTGTGAGTGAGTGTGTGAGTGAGTGAGTGACTGAGTGAGTGTTTGTGTGAGTGAGTGAGTGAGTGAGTGAGTGATTGTGAGAGTGAGAGTGTGTGTGTGTGACTGTGAGAGAGAGAGAGTGTGTGTGTGGTGTGGTGTTGGTTGGTGGAGTGAGTGAGTGAGTGGGTGGGTGAGTGAGTGAGTGAGTGGTTGGTTGGTTAGTTGGGTGGGTGAGTGAGTGAGTGAGGGAGTGAGTGGTTTGTTGGTTGGTTGATTGATTTATGGTAATGTTTGTTTTATGGTACATTTCTAGCCATTTCTTTTTGCCTTATTTATTTTATTTATTTATTTATGGTAATGTTTGTTTTATGGTACATTTCTAGACATTTCTTTTTACCACAATTGTTTTTTCCCCCATTGTTTACTCATTAAATGAAACCTATCAGCATACCACAATAGCATAAGTCAACAACATCTAATAAAGGCATGCATGATTCATAACAGGCTCAGAGGACCTCGTGAGATAAGCTATGGCTTGCTGAACAATACTTAATGAGTGTAAGGTCATAATTTGGCACAAAGTGTTTTAAATGTAATTTTTTAACTCTAGACAGATGTTCTGCTGATCTCTGGAGTCTTTAACACACGCTTCACTCTCGGTGATTCAATGACATCACAGCCATTCATCCCCATCACAAACCACAGGTGCGTCTGGACAATGTGTTTATCATATTAAACAAGAACTGTAAACCTCTGTGTCTAGACGAAAGAGCTCAGGCATAGTGTAGTGTTTAGCGGCAAGAAAAAGTATGTGAACCCCCCGGGAATGGTTAGTTTTCTGCATTAATTGGCCATAAAATGTCATCTGATCTTAATCAATGTCACAATTATAGACAAACACAATGTGCTTAAGCAAACAAAACACATACTGTTATAATCTTTATTGATTTCATCTTTAATCTTTATTTGAGCCCATTGTGTTTGTCTATACTCCTGACTTTGACTAAGATCAGATGACATTTTATGACCAATTAATGCAGAAAACAAACTATTCCAGTGGGTTCACATACTTTTTTGCCACTGTATATCTATATTAAAGGGGCCAGCAACCTTTTAGGTAGGCTAACACTTTACAATAAGTTTACATTAGTTAACATTAACAATGAAAAAATAATCTAAAGCATTTGTTAATGTTCATTCCAACATTTATTAATTTGCTAACACATTATTAAAATTGTGGACCTGAGCTAACAACACATTTCATCTGTTTGTGTTGATCTGCTTCTCCCATTTTCTCTTTTTGCATCTCTCTATAGACTAATACAATCAGATACAACAGGGTCATTCCGTGCAACTCAACCAGAGGTCCCCGGCTCAAATTTTTGAATTTGCTAATATTTTTTTCTGAAGAAAGATAAACATGTATAGTGATGAAAGCCAAAATATTAAATGTCGTGGATGAATATTTACGGAGTAATCCGCTTTTAGTAGAGGGGAAGGGGTCAAAATGGCAATTTTCACCTGAGATTCAGAGCCAAATTACAGTGGTACAAATGACTTCAGAAAGATGGCAGCATCATGATGTTTCTTTTAAACAGAGATTGGTAGGCCTATTAGTAAAATCAGTTGACTTTAGCAATCTTTGTTGCATTATGTTCCAATGGTGACCATTCAAAAAAGGGGAAAGAGCACTTTTCAAGTTTTTATCTCCAAAGTCTGCAGGCCTGTAACTCAAGAAGTATTAAAGATATCTTAATGCCCTTTTAGATATTGGGTCTTAACGAACTTTCCTTTAGTCATCTTCATTTGTAAGGCCCTATACAGTTCGGTTCCAGAGATATTGAAATGTCAATATGGCTCCAGGACTAAATCGTTAAATTGTACAAGTGTTTGGTGGTCAAAAAAATTTGAGCCGGGGACCTCTGCTTGATTTGACACGGAATGACCCAACAATAATTTAACATAACATGGGATTCATGTTTTATGTGAAAAGTTATGTGAAAAATGAGTGACAATTGCTTCAAAGTACATTTTTTAGACAAAAGAAATTCAACTGACATTTGTTCAATCACAACATATTGAAAGTATAACACCAAAATAATGCAATGTGTCCCATTTCTGCTATACGTCTTTCTGAATTTTTGTAGAAAAATTGGTCTTTCAGCTTCAAAACGTTGTTTAATTCAATGTGTTACTTGCCATTTCTTTGTAATTATTTGTGAAATTTGCAAGCACTTTCTGAGTGAAAATTCTTCAAAGTGCATTTTAGTGTACTGACTGTAAATAAGTTCACCTGATATCTGTTTAATAACAAAGTAATAGGCCTAATGCATCCCACTTTTGTTATGCATCCACTGATTTGCAGCAGAAATGTTGCTCAGCTTACGGAAAGTTGAACGCAGGACACTGCTGGACCTGAAGAAATGAACGACACACAAGCGCCTCATGGTCAGATTCAGCTGTCAAGCATCAGCAGCATCTTCACTTATAGTCTGTCACCAAAGCTGTTCTTCATCAGCGCCGAGTCAGTTTTGAGTCAGAGAAGTCTTGCGTGTTTTCCTATACACTGGAGTAATTTCCCTGTCTGGATTCTGTTTATAATTTTGAGTTCACGATCCTAATCTGTATCTTTGACTTCTCTCTTTGAACGCCCCTCGTATGTTTGGATTATTGGATTACATCAGCGCTGAATTTGGAGCTGATTTATTGATTACTGAAACTGGACTGCAGATTTAGCTTTGAAGCTTGAATTGTTCACAGGGACGATAATCAAGTGTCATTGATACTGAAGGCATTACTTTGAATCTGTAATCTATTCTGAGTCTATTTATCAATACTGTTAGGCTGTGTTTTCCACTCATACGCCTCCTTCATCATCGAGAAGCTTCAGTGAATCTTAAACTCAAACAGCGTGACTTGAAAACAACTGATCACTGGATCATTTAAATACAATACTCAGTTCTTTTTAGAAGAACTACAGTAAGCTTTAGCATTTTGCAAAAGTAAAACGCATGCACTTTCCAAGAATAGTGACAGAAACGTTAACATTATAGCGTTAAATAAGCATAAAAATGAAATGTAGTTTATTATGTGAAGAATAAGGTGACACTAAAGACTGGAGTAATAATGCAAAAAATTCAGCTTCGCGTCACAGAAATAAATTACAGTTCAATATTCAAATAGAACACAGTTATTTTAAATGATAATATATATGGTACTAGATTATCCTTTTTAGATCAGTTAGGTCAAAAGTAATCAAAACGTAGTCTGATTACATGATCTAAATGCGTAATGTAATGAAATAGGCTATATTACTGATTACAATTTTTGTCGTGTAATTTGTACGTATAGCACAGTTCTACATTATGTTTTGATCATTAACATTTCAGTTAGATATGTTAATCACACGTATCTAACAGGTAGACATGTCTAACATCTCCCAGCACAAGATTTGTGCCTTTAATGCTTTTTAAAAAGTCATTGGAAACCTAAGCGTGCTGTTTTTGTCAATGTCTTTTGCATGTCTTTTGACCACTTGTGACAGAGAGAGGGTGTGTAAGTGTGGATTTAGGGTTTGAAGAGGCCTGCTTCAATCATCTGTTTGGGTTACAGGCACGTGTGCGATCAGGAAGCAGATGATTAGCGTCAGGAAGGGTTCGTTTTCCACAGATGATGTACTAGAGGCACCTTGAGTGCAGCTGAAATGAACTCGCAGCTCAGCTTTCCATTCAAACTGATGACCATTAAAAGGGTCCTGTTACCGTTTTTTTTCAACTGCTTACAATCAAAATCTTTACTTGTCACACAATTACTGAAAGCTGGCACTCAAACAGCAGAAGCACACATTAAATCTGCAGAGCCATACGCTAATTCTCAGCCTCTGACTCATAAAACATAAAACACTTTTTGCAAAACACAGCACACAATTCTCTATGTAACACACACACACATCTAACAGGAATTACAGTTTTTTTCAGCTGCTTTCACACATTTTCAAAACTTTTTTTCCCCCAAACTTTACACACAAATCCAAGAACTGCACACAAAATGCAAAATGCCTCATTTTGGCAAAGTTTTGAAAATGAGTGAAAAAAGCTGAAAAAACTGTAATATCTGATTATGAAGAAAATGTGTTTTTTTTAATATGGCAATGCTGTTACAGTGTAGTATAGAGATGTACTGCATAACAAGCACAATTGCATACTATACAGTATATTAAAATCCATCTCCTTTTCTGCATCACTGCTAACAGCTTAATCAAAGCAATAGTTGACCCAGAAATAAAAATGTAATGAAAACATCCTCATCCTCAGGCCATCCAAGATTAGGATGAGTTTGTTTCTGCATCAGATTTGGAGAAATGCAGCATAGCATCAGTGTCTCTGCAGTGAATGGGTGCCGTCAGAATGAGAGTCCAAACAGCTGATAAAAACATCACAATAATCCACAGCACTCCAGTCCATCAGTTAACATCTGGAGAAGACAAAAGCTGAAACAAATCCAGCATTACGATGTTATTAACTTATGAACTTCATGCTAAAATATGGGTTCATAATCCATAATAAAGTCTTCTGGTCTGAATCAGGAGAGAAATCTGCACAGATCGAGCAGCTCTAAACAAACATGTGGCTGGATTTTGATGTGAGAGACAACAGATGATGCATTTTTTCACCGGACGATGTGTTATTATGGATCATAGACTCATATTTTAGCCAGATGCAAAGGTTTTAATCAACTGATAACAGGACATCTGACATCTCAACACGTAGATATAATTTCAGTCCAATATGAGAGACAAAAAAGTTTACATTTACATGAGAATAACGCTGTTTGTGCATCAAAATAGCTCTTTTCTATGTCATCAATTAATCTGATCAGTATTGATCACAATTGATCAATCACTGATGTTTGACATATGTATTTATTTTTTACCACAAGCTGTTTTTGTCGTCTCTTAAAAGTTCCCTTGATTTTTAAGAGTTTCTTTGATTCTGTAAAACACAACATGTGAAGTTATGATTCAAAACCATTATTAATAATATTCATCAACACACAGATTAAAGCTAAGGTTTTTATTAGTCGTTCTCTCCTCTGTATGTAATGACACATGCTCTTTATTTGTTGATCCACTTCAACAGACTGAAGAAGAAGCTCTTCTTGAACAATCCACCAGCAGAGGTCAGTCTCACCTCATTACTGAGCTCCATCTTCACGGCTGTTCAATGTTATCCGTGATTAGATTACAGGCTCTCTAGCACTTTGTAAAGTTTAGCATGTTTCTGTTAATAAATCCAACCTGTGCATATATATCATAGCTACTATAATAACTATTATCAAGAGCAAAGTGAAGAGCAGCCACACGTTAGGTTTCTGTGAATATTGTTCTTATACTGAACAAACGTTATTTTCTATCCCCTAAACCTAAACCTACCCTTTACAGAAAACTTGTTTTGCACTGTTACACTTTCAGATCATTTGGTATTTGTAATATTTTTTTCCCGTGTGGGAAACTTCAAGTTTTAATGCTGAAAAAAAATAAAAAAATAGACACCATCACAGAATTTGTAATGGTTTTACTGGTTATAATGGGACTTTTAATGGAAACTGTAATGGACCCTGTGGGTCTCCACTGGAAATATGTCGCCTTCTATTGGTGGCTTGTTAAAACCAATAAATCATAATGGAATATGTCCCACAACACACTATACAGGAAACCATTTTTTATGGTTTTAATGGTTAAAAGTTGATGCTTTGTAATGGTATTTGTAGTGGAAACCATTAAAATTGTTTTGTTTTTGTTTTACAGCAGGGTTGTGGGGACATTTGGTCTTGTTAGGATAAACAAGAACACACACACACCGTTTTTAAATTATTATTTTATATTTCAGAAATGTAAGATAATATGAATAATTAAAAACAATTTTAAAATATAGCTAAATAATATAAAAGTACAAAATAATTTTTAAGACATATGAACTATATGAAGACTATATATAAACTGTGGAATAGCCTAAATGTTGTTATTGATGCAATTTGCAAAATACAACATTTGCATGACTTTCCTTCAAACACAATGAGATCTTTGTCACATTTGACCATCACCTTATATCTTACCAGCAGCTGGCTATTGGATGCATTAAAAAAATCGTGTTTAATTGTAGATTATCTTGCGGGTTGTTAGAAAGTAATATTTTGCGTGATATTATGGGATATAGGCTACCAAACAAGCCTGTTTAAATTATCATAATTACATGTCAAATATTAAAATAAAGTATATAAGGATAATGATATGGCTATTAATGCACTCTGTTTACTAATAAGCTTATCGTTCAAACAAAACTCACTGTAAAAAATACCATGGTAACCAAGTTACACTTGAGAAGCTGTGGGGAGAGGCAGGGAAAGTGTAGGCCTCATTTCTTGGTGTTACGTATCCGGTCCAATGACTTTCGTCTGCTAGCCATCAGAGGTCACCCTTTCCATTTTCATTGACTCTCGCACTACACACTGTTGCATATCACACCGGACTACATATCCCATCATTCATTGCACTGATTGCACACAGCTGTTTCACTGATTGCACACAGCACTGATTGCACACAGCTGTTTCATATCACTCACTCCCTATTTAACACTCACTCTGATTCCTTCTCTCTGCCGAGTATTGTTTAGCGCTTATCATTTGATAGCTACACTACAGAGCACTCGTTAGTTTGCCTAGCCTAGCCTAGCCTAGCCTTGTCTGTTTTCTCGGTTTCTGATCCTTGCCTGGTTTCTGGAGTTATCCCTATAGTCTCGCACGCTGTTGGATTACGTCGCCGTCGACTGACCCTCGCTCTTTACTGTGGTCCCGTAGTGTTTTGTTTTATATACTGTCTGCCATTGCCTGACCCTAGCCGTTTGAACCTACGCCCTTAATAAAAGCTTTGCAGATGGAGCCGCACGTCTCTTGTCTCCATTACACTTGGTTTCATGTTGAAAGGGTGTTTGTTGTTAATATTTAGATATATTGACTTTGTTCATTACTCTTTTGTTAGCTCACGGGCAGCTTAAAACTGCATGGCGCTGTATGGGAAAAATCAATCCTCCTATAAAAGTTGATCAGTTAACATATTCACACCAATTGGAACTGGGACGTGCCTGTTTAAAAAGGTTGTTCACATTGGCTTATAGTTTAATTGAAATGTTATGAAATTAATGCTTACATTTTTTGTAATCGTCTCTAAAGGTTTGTATCTAGGGATACGCGCCCTTTTAGGTATAATAAAGCTGTACAACCACACACACATATTAATATATATATTATAGATATATTACGGATATATAGACTGTGTGATTTTGTGGCTTGTGTTTTAGAAAATCAAAACTTTTTGTAATCTTGACAAAACATAGGTATCGGTGGACAGGTCTGACAGTCAAGATTCCATATTTAGTGACTGTTTTGTAATAGAAGTGATATTGTGACAGATCATTATTGATTTGTGACAGAAAACTGCGTCGAAAGAATTCAATAGAATTGGTTGTTTTTGGTATAGCGCCCAAACAAAATCTCACAGGAACCACAATTTTGGTGATATCAACTTCAAATTCGGAACATAGCTTGGTTAGACGATTTTATAGCAATTTGAAGAGCAACATATTTTATATTTTATATAGATTTAAAAAAATGTCTATACTGCATATCTTCCTGCCAACTTAAACTTCTATAACTTTTTTTTTTAAATGCTTTCACTTCAGCAATAATCTGCTATATGCCAACCTTAGGTCTGTATGCCAAAGCGTTCAGGAATTACAACCGTGTTGTAACAAGCATTGATAAACAAGTGTTCTGTTTTCAGTGACTTTATACCCCCAAACTGCAACGTATCCTGTGGGACACAAACATTAAAAGTCATGTTTTGAAAAAAATGATCAAGTTGTATTATTTGTGTCCCAATAAGATGGAAAATAGTTTACAGTCTCTTTATGGTCTTGCCATTTTTAGGGTTAAATTCCATAGTTACGGCTAACCTTAGTCACTACAATAAAAACATGCCAACTTATTTCCAGCCAAAACATGTCAAAAACCAATAAAATAAGATGTGAACCTAAACACAATATAAAGATTTACACTCATGATATTTAAGGAATATCCTGATTTAATGAATGATTTCACAGTGCATTAATATCTGATGCAACTATTGTGGTAAATGCGTTACTTAAGGGCATGATAATATTGACTTGTATTGTTAACAACTGATTTCGGAGCAGGGACTGTGTTAATAGTGTCCGCCCTCAATGCAAGTCACACACGAGCGTCTGTCTCTAACAGCCAGTGAAGAAGGGGACGGTGAGGGATCACTGTTAAATATGAGAGCTTAATAAGAAGACTTCTGGAGATCTTTGCTTGCTGCTCTGAAGAAAGACACGAGAAACTGAAGCTCAGGCCAGTTAAACGCGACTTTGGCTGCAACAGAAGAATTTGTAGTATTTATCTTTTGGTTTGAGCGCCCAGACAGACACAAGAGAGCCAGGAATAACGCACGGCTGATATTTGAGAAATTGCATAAAAATGAAGTAAGTTGTTTAAATTGAATTCAATGCGTACTGCATTCAGTTTTAGATAAGAGAAATAATAATAATGGCTGTAGGGACAAACACTCGTTTTGGGTTTGATGGGCTCATGAGAGTAAATAGAGACTTTACTGTACTGTACAAATACAGTAAGACACGTGGCGATGTCCTGACTCTTTGAGTTGAATGCTTTCTGTGTTCTCGCGCTTTTCACTTATTTCTGGCAATGCCCATGTTTAGTGTTTTGAACGAGCTCGGATGTCTTTTCCATGAGCTGAGGTTCTAGTTTAGACTGTATTGTGGATGGCATGGTTTATTGTAGCTGTGGGCAGCATATGGCACGATCTTGAGCGTCTCGAGCTCCGGCTGAGGGAAAAGTTTGTGTTTGTTTAATAGACTTTAAGAAAGTCTGGCGTTGTTTCTGATTGGGACACACCGAGAAAACCAAGCCTTTGTCCTCAGGGGAAATGGAGAGCTTTTTGGGTTGCGGAAAGGGTTCACATGTAGCAGGAAACCATCCCTGCGTCCCAATGTGCTTACTATCCACCCTATCTGCCCAAATAGCATTGAAAATGACTAATAGCATCACACAGATTCTAGGATGGGTTGTGTGCACATCGGGACGCAGGCCATTTCCCCTGTTTAGTGACTCACAGATCTACAGTGAGTAATCGATTCGATTAATACCAGCGAACACGTGGGAACCGAATTATATGATTCTATTGTTTGCGATCAAAGTGGAATTCTATGGAAGCCTGTTTACGCAGCCCAATGAAAAAAGCATAAATAAAGAAGATAGTTGAGACTTCTCACAATTCTGACTTTGTCCCCCTCAAAATTCTGAGTTTACAAATCGCAATTCAGTTTTTTCCCCGCCACGAAATACAAGTAATTGCGACTTTTATTGTTTATTACAATTCTGACTTTTCTTCTCAGAAATGTGAGTCAAAATCTGTCTAGTCTGAGTTTATAGCTCACAATTCTGACTTTTTTCCCTCAAAATTCTGAGTTTACATCTCGCAATTCTGTTTTTGTTTTTGCCACGAAATAAAGTAATTGCGACTCATTATTTTTTACAATTCTGACTTTTCTTCTCAGAAATGCGAGTTAACATCTGTCTATTCTGAGTTTATAGCTCACAATTCTGACTTTTTTCACGATCAAATTTGATTTTAATCTCGCAATTCTGTGTCTATTTTCCCGCCACCAAAATAAACGTAAGTGCGACTTTTATTGTTTATCACAATTCTGACTTTTCTTCTCAGAAATACAAGTTAACATCTGTCTATTCTGAGTTTATAGCTCACAATTCTGACTTTTTTCTCTCAAAATTCTGAGTTTAGATCTCGCAATTCTGTTTTTATTTCCCGCCACAAAATAAAAGTAAGTGCGACTTTTATTGTTTATCACAATTCTGACTTTTCTTCTCAGAAATGTGAGTTAACATCGGTCTATTCTGTATCACAATTCTGACTTTCCCCCCCAAAATTGTACGTTTACATCTCGCAATTCTGTTTTTGTTTCTGCCACGAAATAAAAGTAACTGCGACTCATTATTTTTTACAATTCTGACTTTTCTTCTCAGAAATGCGAGTTAACGTCTGTCTATTCTGAGTTTATATCTCACATTTCTGCCTTTTTTCTTTGCATTGCTCTGATTTACAGTCTGTTCAGATTTTAAATGTCTTTATTCCAGCCGTTAAAAAAGATTCGAAAAGACTTGATTTGGTTACTGTGAACATGGAAGATGCAGCCATTTAAAAGATTTGATTCTTCACCACCTAACCGCACAAAAAGAGTTGATTCCATTAGTACCAGAGAGCGTAAGGGATTCAATATTTTTAATTTAGTTCTTCACCAGAGCATGGTCACTAGACTGAATGTGGGGAAGACAGGAATAAATGGGGACATCATGTTGTCTAGATGGAGAGAGGACACAAATGGAAAGTTTAAGGGCACACTTAATATTTTAAACTTGAAATGCTCTCAAGACTTTTAAACCTGAACTTCATTATAAAACATTTTCTGCTTATAAACATTTATAGAGAGGCGTGTCTGCTCTTTCATATGTACACACAGGGTCACTGATGAAACTTCACTGGGCCCGGGGCCAAAACAAGCATTTCTTAGGGGCCATCCGCCATGTCTCTGCTCATAGGGACTGATAAACAGACGTACCTAACATTAGAGGACATTAGTGGTCCCCTTTAAACAAACACACTGAACGGCAGTCGAGCAACTCAGTGGACGGAGCTGTTAATAGTTACTTTTTAACTGTGCAATGTGTGAAATGTGGCTTGCAGACCTCTATGCCAAGCGTTTTTATTACAGTAGATGCCTGATGTTTTTACTGAACACAAGACGCCAAAACCGTATTCATGCGTACTGTAAACAAACACACATGTGCGACTGAAACGTGAAAAGTGAAAAACTGTGATCTTTGGAAATGCTGATGGATTTCCACCACCATTGTCAGACCTGCTTTTCTTCATTCTGGAGAATACGAATGGTGCTCAATTATTTTGAGCACGTGCCCTAATAGACCGCGCAAGTTACAAAAAAATCCATCTGTAAGCCCAGCATTTGAGGACAAAGACGTCTAGTGGACTGTGTCTAATCGTTTTAAACACAACACGCTTGTGTCCTGCTGAGATCCCGGCCGTTTCTTCTCTCTGCTTTCTATATATCTCTTGTATTGCCCTGTGTTTCCCGCCCACACTCTGTGTATATCTCTCTCTTTCTGTATTTACTGTGTGTGTGTGTGTGTGTGTGAGAGAGAGAATGTGTGTGTGTGTGTGTGTGTGTGTTTGTGTGTGTGAGAGAGGGAGAGTGTGTGTGTGTGTGTGTGAGTGAGTGTGAGTGTAAGTGTGTATGTGTGTGTGTGCGCATGTGTGTGTGAGAGAGAATGTGTGTGTGTGTGTGTGTGTGTGTGTGGTGTGTGTGTGTGTGTGTGTGTGTGAGTGTGGGAGGGGAGTGTGTGTGTGTGTGTGTGTGTTTGTGAGACTGTGTGTGTGTGTGTGTGTTTGTTTGTTGCGGCGTGTGTTTGTGTGTGAGTGTGTGTTGTTTGTGAACCTGTGTGTGTTGGTTGTGTTTTGTGTTGTGTGTCGTGTGTTGTGTGTGTGTGTGTGTGTGTTTGGTTAGACTGTGTGTGTGTGGTGGTGTGTGTGTGTGTGCGTGCGTGTGTGAGAGAGAGAGAGAGAGAGAGAGAGAGAGTGGTGTGTGTGTGTGTGTGTGTGTGAGAGAGAGTGTGGTGTGTGTTTGTGTGTGTGTTCTGTGTGAGTGTGATGTTAGTGTGTGTTTTGTGAGAGAGGTGGTGGTGTTTGTGGTGGTTGTGTTGTGTTTTGGTTTCCAGTTATGACCTATCGGTTTTCAGTCATGTCATGGGATAATTGACCCGTTTACAAACAAAAACTTGGACTCATTTGAAGAAAAATTATATTATCTCTACTAGAATTAGAGGACACACATTTCTCATGCCTTTCAGATGCAGGTTCTGATTTAATAACGAAACTAAGGGTTAAAATTTGTGATACAACAAAGCACGTGTGATTGTGGTTTTTATTGCGAGTGGTTTCGCAAAGAGAGCATGCAAATCGGTTGGGTACACCTCCTGTTTAGAGGAAGGTTTTGCGTGCGTTGGTTGTAGCAAATGTTAGGGAGTGTCTCTCTCTTACGTCTCACAATAAATAAATCCCAGAGATTTCAAGAATGAAGATTTATGGGTGTTGGTTTTAAACGCATTTATAATGTTAGAAAAGATTCCTATTTCACATAAACTTTCTATTACAGTTTTTCTCAATCGATTTAACATTTCTCCAAACTCAGGTCACTGTTCTCTGACATATAAATATATATATATATGTATACAATCTATATATTTCTGTAACTATATTATACCAGAATGATTGTGGAGTGGAATTCATACGTCACATGTAGAAATTGCACACATTTACACAATCTATCTATCCGTCTATCTATATACATAACACTTTATTGGGTTAAAAATGTAGTTTGCTAAGGCAGAATATTGCCTTCAGAAACTGTATATATTTTTCAAATATGCCACTGTGTGTTTTCTGCCAGAGCTTTGACACTCATTTTTTCTCTGTCTGATAGGAGGATGGCTCCGTCTCTGTTGCAGGCGTACAGGAGGCGCTGGTGGATGGCCGTCACAGCCGTGCTGGAGAATCTGTCGTGTTCGGCCGTGCTGTTGGGCTGGGGCTCTCTGCTCATCATGCTCAAAGGACAGGGCTTTTACTCCCACCTGTGCACAGGTAACCAGTCATAGAAGTCAAGCAGATCACAAGCATCACACCACAGGTCACTAACTAGCACCGAAAGAAAACCGAGCCGGAGTTGCTGGGAAACTTGAACTGCATGGAGATTTTAAAGCTTAATAAAGCCTCTGTCTCTTGCCTTCATTGACCTCCTTTCTCTCTCTGTCTTTCTGTAGAAAATAAGACTGAGGGTGTGAACGCTAGCGCACCAGATGATTGGCTGAGTTGTGTGGAACAGGAAGAAATGCTGAACTTGGGCTTCACCATTGGCTCATTCCTGCTCAGTGCTGCCACATTGCCACTGGGTATATTGATGGACCGGTTTGGCCCCAGGCCTCTTCGCCTTACTGGAAGGTGAAGACAAGCCTACACATTAATGCTTCACGTGCTGTGCATGTTTTAGAACACAGTGCCAACACTCCAACAGGAAGCAACGCATTTTTTTTAAGAATGCACTTGAGTCATGGAATCTCTGCATGACTTTGTGCATTTCAAAGCACTGACTAATATGTGCATATAAGAGCACTTTCACATTTAAGTATGTGCGTTTCTTTAATGATATTTCATGTTTTGTATTTTTTTTTCTTAGTGGGTGTTTTGCGCTCTCTTGTGTGATTATGTCCATATCATCATATCAACCAGAAGGTGAGCTGCAAACAAAAATACACAAAGAATGTGCACGAGTCTTCAAATTACAGCTATAATTAATCAATCAGTCAATAATTACTGGAGGGTTTTTTTTTCCAAAACATTTAAAATTAAAAACATTGAAAGTCAATAGAGACTATTTTAGTAATCAACTGTTAATAGGATTTCAATTAACTGAATAAAAAGAACTAAATTTATATTCAGAAATTTCACATTTTGGCAAATAAAAATTTTCTTTTTCTTTTTTTTTCCAGAAGGAATAATAATTGTTCTACTTAAAATTACACACATTTTTTTTTGATTGTTGCTGCTTTTGAAAAAAAGAGTAATGACAAAACAATATATTTGCAGGGACAATTAATTATCCATTATTTGACCAATTTTGTGAATTAAAAATGTGCAGGCAGCAGAACGTAATTTGAGTTTTATTTTCAAATATTAAAATGTAACTTTTGTACAAGTAAATTTTGTTTAAAATGTTCATAAACATTCACAGCCATACCCAGATCAAATGCTGCATTTAGTAGCAAATGTAGCATTTATATGTTTGCTACTGTATACAGAAGACACATACAATTTGATTTGTCATATCAAAGTCATTGCAACAGTTTTGAGTTGTTCAAGCACACATTTTGATTGTGTAATGATGGTTTGCACCTTTTGTTCTAGTCCTTTCTGCTCTCATTTTTCTGGCTCTTTCACTCAACGGCTTCGGAGGGATCTGTCTGACCTTCACATCTCTCACGGTAAGAAAAAAAGAAAAAGTGGTAGAGAAAGGAGCACATGGGGTTGTGGACACCTATGGTGACTTGCATGTTTTGTGGTGCAGCTGTCACACGAAGCTTTTTGAAGTTTATTTTTTCCGGACAGTTATGTGGGTGTGTGTATTTATGTGTTTGGGGCAGGCAAAGGATCAACGCACATGACTGAAGGAGAAATTCTGGCTTTTTCTGTGCCCACCAATCAGACAGCTAAACTGCCCACACGCCTTCTCTTACGCCCTCGTCAATCTCCAGTTGAAACAGACAAGGGCACAGACATTGTACCCACACTCATCAACAAACAGATTGTGAATTTCCAATTTGTTTAGTAATATCACCTGGTGTGGAAAAGTATGACTATATATATCAGCTGCCCTCAGATAGCCCACCGCTATCATGCAGATGCCAACACACACTTATCCTTGTGCATACAAATGGCTCAACTAGAGCAGCTCAGGTATGCATGCACACTGCCCTACATGTGACAACAAACACTGCTTTATTTCAGTGGCATCCTGTTGTAAAATTCTAAGAAAAGCACACGCTCTGTGTCTTTGTTAACAGTGCATTACTACCAGTATGGAGAAAATAGCTGCTGATATTGCTCTGATCACTTTATTTACACTTGTTTTGGGTTTTGATGTTATCTGAACTCAGCAAGTCAATGACCTCCATGACTTTGTGTTTTTTCCAGTTCCTCTAAATTAGTAAGGAACCTCAGCACCCATAAGAAAAGACCAATCACAAATGAGATCTCTTTAATCCCTTAACTATTTGTCCTAGTCAGTGATACTAAGGTGAGAGCAAATGGAAACTTTTGATTAATTCTCCTTCTTAGATGTTTCTTCTAAGCGAAGGGCATCACGAACCTCACACCTAGCAGTCTCACACTGTGCTTAGATTTAAAAAACAAAAACAAAGTCTGAAATCAGAGTTCAGATATTTTAATATGAACCTTAACATTTCTTATTAAATTCTTCCAAGATCAAATTACCATTGGTGTACCTCAGGGTTCTATGTTAGGTCCCTTCCTCTTTTCAGTATATATAACGTCACTGGCATCTATCAACCAGGCACATGAGTTTTCCTACCACTGCTGTGCCATTGAGACACCGCTTTACCTCTCAGCCTCATTCCATGTGATTTGAGCTATGCTATCCACGATAATGTTGTAGGTTTTATTGCTATATATCCCTACTTTGTCAATAATTGTCTTTTGTATGTACCTTTTTTATGTACCTCTGTAATATGAACCTTAACTTTTCTTTATCAAATTCTTTCAAGATCAAATTACCATTGGTGTACCTCAAGGTTTTGTGTTGGGTCCCTTCCTCTTTTCAGTATTATAACAGTGGTTCCCAACCATGGTCCTGGAGGCACCCCAACACTGCACATTTTTGCATATCTCCTTTCTCTGACATACCAATTTCAGATCTTGGAGTCTCTACTAATGAGCCAATGACCTGAATTAGGTGTGTTTGATTAAGGATACATGCAAAATGTGCAGTGTTGGGGTGCCTCCAGGACCAGGGTTGGGAACCACTGATATATAACATCGCTGACATCTATCAACCAGACACATGAGTTTTTCCTACCACTGCTGTGCCAATGACACACCACTTTAACTCTGTCTCATTCTGTATGATCTGAGATATGCTATCCACAGTAATGTTGTAGGTTTTATTGCTATATATCCTTACTTTGTCAATAATTGTCTTTTGTATGTACCTCTGTAATATGAACCTTAACTTTCCTTTATCAAATTCTTCCAAGATCAAATTACCATTGGTGTACCTCAAGGTTTTGTGTTGGGTCCCTTCCTCTTTTCAGTATATATAACATCGCTGGCATCTATCATCCAGGCACATGAGTTTTTCCTACCACTGCTGTGCCAATGACACACCGCTTTAACTCTGTCTCATTCTATATTATGATCTGAGCTATGCTATCCACAGTAATTTGATCGTTTTTGCCATATACTCTTACTTCGTCAGTAATTGTCTTCTTTATGTCCATTTATATTTTTATGAGGAGGTTTATGAGAAACATCTGAGATAAAGTAAGGGTGACCATACGTGCCATTTTCCCAGGACGCGTCTTTGATATCATACACCGATCGGTCTACACACGCAAACAAAGCCAAAACCTAGATATTTTAGGCAATATAGAAATCCTGGCCAGGACGTGTCCTGGGAAAATGGCACGTATGGTCACCCTAAGATAAAGTTGATACTTGCAATAAACATAACTGATCTCTCCTGAGCCGTGAACAGCATCTGTAAAAAATAAATAACATTGCTTTGGATACTGTACTGATGTTTAAGGTGTGCAGCCTTCTGTAACAAGTTCAGGTTTGAGGTTGTTATGCCACTCTGTGTTTGTGTGTGAAAAGCACAAGGAAGTACAAATGTGCGTTTTCACAGAAGTGTGTGTTTTTAACCTTCTCATTTCACACAGGGGAGTAAAGCACACTCACACATCCCTGTAAGAGTCTGGAAAAACGAAGCACTGCTTGGAAATTCATGGAAAATATGGAAAACAAATTGTATTCATATCCACAATCCACAGCATGACTTCCTGCTTACTGAAGCATTAATATTTCTCACGTTCATTTTACACTTAATTAGTGATGTTTAAGTCGGGCATCACTATTGCTCATACTTGTGGTTAGGCATGATGTTCACTTGACACTTGACTTGCCTTAGTTTCAAGGTGGTGAGTTTTTCCATGGATGCGCTCATTGTTTTCAGAAAATATAACAATCTAGTTTTCCTTCCTGTTTTTGTTCTTTGCAAGTATAGGCTCAGCTGCATTTATGATTTTTCCAATACAGATAAATATGTGCTTTTCCTCTCTTCCTCTGGTAGCTGCCAAACATGTTTGGAAGTCTGAGCTCCACTGTGCTGTCACTGATGATCGGCTCCTACGCTTCATCGGCTGTCACCTTCCCTGGAGTCAAGGTATTTTTTGTGTAAATAAAGGTTAAACCTGTTTGACGTGTACAGTGTGCTCGGAATTAAAGCCTCTGATGAAATGTTGCATCAGATTGAATGAAACTGAACTCATCACCTTAAACTGCTATAAAAGCAGTTAAGCTAAAGGTTTTGAGCTATGATTATGTACAATCAAATATAAATTCATTTTATTTCAAAGACATCTGATGTTATAATGTTAGTCTAAAGAGTGACCATTGGTGTTTTCAGAATCATTTCTTTCATCAAAATTAAGATCATGTAAGTGTTCTATTTTGAGTGTAGAATTCATTGCCACGGCTGCATTCATTATTCAAAAATGCTGTAAAAACCGTACGATTGTGAAGTATTATTACAATTTAAACTGTTTTCTATTGTAATATTTTAAAACATGATGCGCAGCTGTATTTTCAGCATCATTCCTCCAGTCTTCAGTGTCACATGATCTTCGGAAATCAGTATAATATGCTGCTGCTCCAGAAACATTAATTATTATTATCAATGTTGAAAACAGTCGTGCTGCACAATATTTTTGTGGAAACTGTGATACATTTTGTTTTTCAGTTTTTTTTTTGATGAATAGAAAGTTCAAAGGAACAGCACTTATTTGAAATGGAATCTTTGAAACTATAAAAAAAAAAATATAAAGAACATTCTACATGTCTTTAATTTAATCAATTTAACGCATCCTTGCTGAATAGACGTAATTTCTTTGGGGGGAAAAAAATACTTACACACCCCAAAGTCCTTAATGATAGTGTACTGTACATGTTGACCTCTTTTAAAATGGGCAGTGTGACTGTGTCTGTATGACTGTAAAGAATAGATGATATTAAGGCCATGATGTTCTACCGTCAACCAGATGCTGCAGACAAGCGAAATCCTTTTTTTTTTTTTTTTCCACATTCAGTCAAGCATGTCATACAAATGGAAAAAACTCATCATGTCTCTTTCTCCAGCTGATATATGATGCCGGGGTGTCGTTTACTGTCATCATGTGGATGTGGGCCGGCCTGGCAGCTCTGGTCTTTCTCAACTGTTTTCTGAACTGGCCAGCAGAAGGCTTTGCTACGCAAGAAGAGATTGAGATGTTAGTACAAATCCTGTTAACCTATATCAAAGATAACTCAAATATTCTGAAAACAGAAACACAATGTCACTAATAACTCGTTTATCACATTGATTTAAATATGATCATCTTTATATAAAAATACAAAAGGAAAGAAAATATATTCCATGCATTGTAATTAACAACATAAAGTGCATTAAAAATTACAACAAGGTTTCCCAATCTGGGAGTGAGTTAAACAAAAAGCTAATAATTGAATTACAAAAATGTAAAATTAAAATATGTTTTGATTTGAGCTGCCAAATGATTAATCGCATCCAAAATAAAAGTTTTTGTTTGCATAATATATGTGTGTGTATACTGTGTATATTTATTATGTATATATATATAAATACAAACACATGCATGTATATATTTTAAAAAAAGTTATGTTTTATATATTAAATATCTTTATATATAATATAAAATATAAGAATATAAATATAAATGCACTATACATGTAGATATTTTCAAAATATATACTGTATGTTTGTGTATTTATATATACAAAATAAATAAACACAGTACACATATATATTATGTAAACAAAAACTTTTTTGGATGCGATTAATCATGATTAATCGTTGACAGCACTATTTGCTATAAAACGTTACTCTTATAATAAAATTAAAATACATAATTAAAATATGTTTTGATATATTAGTCATTTATAATAAATGACTAAATGTAATGTAACTGTTTGTTTGTTTGTTTTAATTACAACAATTGGAATAAAACACTTACTTAAAAAAATTTAATATTTTATTTGTTTACTTGTATGTCATGTGTAGGTTATATTAGAAAGGAACATTTAAAAGATGAAAAAAGAGGAATTATGGAGAAACTATAATTTATTGCTCTTATGTGAATAATATTAAATCACGTAATCAATAAAAAAGTAACTGCAGTCTGATTTTTAATAAACTTATTTTTGTAATCTTATTTACATCATCATTAGCAATGGAATCCTTAATTGAAACTGCAGGAAACAGTCTTGCTTTCTGAACAATAATTCCTTTTGCAACCATTTAGTAGGAAAAAGATGCATTCAGCTGAAAACCACAAAGTATGGTCTGAAGAGGCGACGGGAGAAGCCGAGAGACTGCCAGCTGTAGCTCAGGACGCACAAGGTGAGACACCTTGAGACGGAGTGATACATTTTGAGGCCGTTTTTGTTACGGTTGTGTGAACGTGTAGCTGATGATGTGAAATATAACGTACGAATTCCTGGAAATCTGTTTCTCAGCTTCGGTCCCGTTCCGGTGCTCCGTGTTCTCTCCCATCTTTTTGTGGAGTCTGGTCACTATGGGAATGACTCAGCTGAGAATCATCTTCTTTATGGGAGCCATGAACAAGATGCTGGAGTTCCAGGTCATCCACGGAGAGGAGCACCGTAAGCCAGGCTACAAAACCTACACCCTATCACTGTATTCATTAGGGCTGGGTAAAAAATATAGATATCTCGATATTAATTAATCGATTCTCATTTTTACGGAACGATATCGATTCTTAAATCCCAAGAATCGATTAGTCTAGCCTGTTTCATTAATGGACGGAACGTTGAAGGGCACTTCCCATCCAAATATATCGCAATAACATTGTGCTTTGGTACTTTTTATATGCACATAGTCTCCAATTTCACATTCTGTCCTTGTATTGCAGTCATTTAACATTACGGCCTTTTTGGCTGTTTTAATGTTGGTGTTTGCTGTAGTGCCTCAGTGAACTGCTCATCTCCTCCGCTTTATTACTAGTTATAGCACAAAATAAAGATGACTAAACATCAGAAGTCGTTAAAAAGAAAGAGTACAACTTTACAACTCCTATCCTGTCTCCATGCATCACTCCATCGTGTTTCAGCCGCGCCAAGACGCCAATAGCCGTCTTGTAAACAATGTCACGTAATGTCACATTTATCTCAGAAAAACATATTCGGTGACCATTTAGTCAGCCAGAAAAATAAACTGTAGAGAGGGGCATGTTGCTAAATATATGCACCATATAACATCTTCCTTATAATTTTTACTGTGCTTCAGCGTTTAATTTTATGTTTCAATAAATCCATCAAGTTTTATGACCGCCACCATTTAAATGTTTATTATAAATGTTTACATTTAAAAAAGAAAGTTCAAGTGGTAATTTCCTACTCCAGCTGTGTACCTATAAAAAAAAAAAAAATCAGTTTTTACCTTCAATATTATATTATAGTAATGTAGCTAGTACCAACTGACTCATGTATGTTTTACAGCATTATTTGAGTTTTTTTTTTCTTGAGAAAATTTGGCATGTACTGTACCTGATATATATATCCAAAATAATCGAATCAAATCGAATCGTGAAATTTGTGTCAAAACCCAGCCCTAGTATTAATTCACGCTGCTCTCTGTTCAGCTGACTCATAATGTGTTTCTGTCTCGTTTAGCCTCTAAAGAACTGGTGCATGAGGCTGAGGAGAAAGGTGAGATGAACCTTTGTTAGTTTAAAAGTCGTAAATGTAATTGTGAAATGAAAGCGAGAACGTTTCAGGGCAATCTGAGCATGATGAATGCATGCATTTGAACTTCCAGTGAGCTTCTACTCGTCCGTCTTTGGCACGCTGCAGCTCTTGTGTCTGGTCACCTGTCCTCTGATCGGATACATCATGGACTGGAAGCTGAAAGAGTGTGAGGTGGATCAGAAGACGGTGCGCCGGGGAGAAAAAGAGTAAGAAATTCAAGTTCTTCTGCTCTCAGTAATAACATGATTAGGTAACACTTTATTTCAAGTGTCCTTGTTAAACATGTTACATGTACTTACTATTATAATAACAATTAATTATGTATAATTACATGCAAGTAACCCTAACCATATTGTGACCCTGGACCACAAAACAAGTCATAAGGGTAAATTTTTCTAAATTGAGATTTATACATCATCTGAAAGCTGAATAAATAAGCTCTCCATTGATGTATGGTTTGTTAGGATATGACAATATTTGAAAATCTGGAATCTGAGGGTGCAAAAAAATCTAAATATTGAGAAAATCGCCTTTAAAGCTGTCCAAATGTTGTTCTTAGCAATGCATATTACTACTCAAACATTAAGTTTTGATATATTTAAAGTAGGAAATTTACAAAATATCATCATGAAACTTGATCTTTACTTAATATCCTAATGATTGCACGGTAATTTTATGTATAATCAGTTCTAACGTTAACTGTTTTAATTCATTTAAATACTTTTTTTAATAATTTTACAAGTTTTTTACTTTTAAATAATATAACATTTTATTATTTTTTTTAATGATTATTTTACTTTCTTTTATGTAAAGCACTTTGAATTAACATTGTGCCTGAAATGTGCTACATAAATAAACTAATGATTTTTGGCATTAATAAAAAATTTATAATTTTGACCCATAGAATGTATTATTGGCTATTTCTACAAATATGCTACTTATGACTGCCTTTGTGGCTCCATGTTCCATACAGTAAAGTACAGTGTTTTAATTAAGCGTACTCCGGACTTAATATATAATTTACACCCTACATTTTTAACAATGCCACCTTAAAAGAAAGTGACAAGCCATATTTTATATGTAGAAGCAACCGAACAAACGATCTTCTGATGCTTCTGTGTGAGATCATCTTGACGTCTTGTCTCCTGCCAGAGCTGTTTCAGTACCGAAGCGTGACAGAACGATCCAGAAGCTGACCAATGCCATGAGAGCCTTCATCTTAACTAATGTGCTGCTCATTCTGTTTGGTGTGCTCTCACTCGTAGACAACCTGCCTCTACAGGTAACAACCTGATTAAACTCAGTCAAGTCACCTTTATTTCTATAGAGCTTTGTGAAGTACAGATTGTGTCAAAGCAGCTTTACCATGAAATAATGTTTCAATGATGCAAACAAAAATCAGCTCTAAAAAGAGGACAATAGCAAGCCCTTTTTTTTTAAGTCATTGTTGATTCAGTTCGGTTTAATAACTGTGTAAGGATAATGCATTATGGAAAGAGTTTAATTCATCTATAAAGCTGCACTGGAAGCAGACTTAAGTAAAACATATTGTCAGTGGTTTGATTGATTTTTTCCAGTATTATTGCATATACAGTTCGAAAGTTAAGTTATAAAAAATATATATTTTGAAAGAATACTCTTATGTTCAGCAATATCACGTTTATTTGATTAAACATACAGTAAAACAAACTGTAACTGTTTTCTATTTGATTTTTTGATTTTTTTTATGAATGAATAAATGATTTGGCAAAACCGAAACATTTATTAATGCTGAAAACTGATGTGCTGCTTACTATTGTTGTGAAAAGCATGATGCAGTTTTTCGTGGTTCTTTCAGAAACAGAAAGTTCAAAGGAACAGCATTTATTTGACAGCAATTCTACATGTCTTTTACGCACTTTTTTATTAATTTGATCCATTCTTGCTTAATAGGCCCTTTCACACCAAGGATGATAACTATAACCATAAAGGGTCACACTTTAATACTAATTGTAATACACACAGTAATACTAATTACTACAGTAATACTGTAACTAGTTATGTGCATGCTAATAGCTAGTTAATAGTAAGATTTGGTCCTTAAAACAAAGTGTTACCCAATAAAGATGTAGTTTTAAAAATCGTTCTGAACATATAAAAGAATAGCAGAGTCAACGTGACAGATATTACAGTGAAAGCACAGAGGAATGATGTTGTTTGTTTTGTTGTTGTTTTTCAGCTGATGAATGAATGCAGCGCACGCTTGTAATAAACAGAACAATATTAGTTATTGTTTGTGGTGTGAATGGGCCTTAAAATTATTAATTTCTTTTTTTTGTTTTTTGTTAAAGGGGTCATATGATGCTTTTTTAAAGATCATTATTTTGTGTATTTGGTGTAACAGAATATGTTGACATGCTTTAATGTTCAAAAACCACATTATTTTTCAAATACTGTACATTATTGTAGGTCCTCTATGCCCCGTCTCTCTCAAACACTTCGTTTTCCGACAAAGTCCCTCCCTTCCGACAAGCGCAGTCTGCTCTGATTGCCCAGCTGACCCAGTGCATTGTGATTGGCGAACACCGCAAGCACTCGTCGGAAATGTAAAGCCCCTTATCATAATCGCGAGCTTCATCTTTCAAATAAATGTAAAGACAGTAAATAATGTCATTAGTTTTTACCATCAGTTCAAGCCCGAAAGGGGCACAGACACAGTAATGATGCAGTACACAAGCCACGGTTAAGACAGCTGACTCCACTGTGATGTGACCCCCTCTCCTCTCTCCCCTCTCTCTCTCTCTCTCTCTCTCTCTCTCCCTCTCTCTCTCTCCCTCTCACGGCTCTCTCTCTCTCTCTCGCTCGCACACACACACACCACACACAAGCACACACACAACACCTCACCGATCGCAAACTCCGCATGAACATTCAATAGCAAATCCTTAACTAATAACCAACGTAGCTGATTCATAACACCAGATTTTCAAGCAAAGTCAGAATTCCTCCTCGCCTAGGTTTCATGACCGGTCGCCATAAATGCATTGCTGTGCTGTTGTCAGGCATCTTAAAGATTCCTAATGCATCTACTTTCGGAAGGCCAAATAACTCTCGTCACCCTGACATGCTGCTTCAACACTAACTGCTGTTACTGAAAACCCCGCCTTCTTTCTTTGCGTGAACATTTGGGTGGTATTATGCAAATATTTTCACATAGTGAGGTAGATATTTGGGGGCACGTTAGAACGAGCCGTTTTAGGTAGGCGTGGCAGAGTCTTAACTTTTATAAAGATTATCTCTTTGGTTTTGAGACTTTAGTCTTTGCAACTTCAGGGATCTTATCTATGCACAATCAGCTTGTAACACTCCACAGAGAAAGGAAAACTTGAAATCGCATCATATGACCCCTTTAAATCTTACTGAGCCCTATCTTTGGCACAAGTGTACTTGTGTAAGAACGGTCTTAATTACAGTAGATGGGAATGTGCTTGTAACTCTTGCTCTCTTTGTCCAGATTCTGACGTTTATTTTGCACACTATGGTGCGAGGTTTCATTCACTCGTGTTGTGGAGGACTGTATGCTGCTGTGTGAGTATAAACACATATACAGTACACACATTCAAGTATCTGTTTATTGGCTTCCTCTAAATCTGTTGTTCAATCGCACTGGCAAGTACAGACTTATCAAATCAGATGGTTATAAAGCTGCACTTGACTGGATCAGGTTTGCCCTGTTTGTGTGTGAAGTATAGCGCAGAGTGTGTGTAAAACTCAGACCCAGTAACACGGATTATAACCAAATCACACGTACGCCTTTGACCGGCTCTTTTTTTTAATGCGCACCGCGCTTCATTACAGCTAGTATTAGAAGTGTGCAGACTTGAGACAAACTAAATGTGACCCTGGAGCACAAAAGCAGTGTTAAGTCGCTGGGGTATATTTGTAGCAATAGCCAACAATACATTGTATAGGTCAAAATTATCAATTTTTCTTTTATGCCAAAAATCATTAGGATATTAAGTAAAGATCATGTTCCATGAAGATATTTTGTAAATGTCCTACTGTAAATATATCAAAACTTAGTAATGTGCATTGCTAAGAACTTAATTTGCACAACTTTAAAGGCGATTTTCTCAATGTTTAAATTTTTTTGCACCAGATTTTCAAATAGTTCCAAATATCGTCCTATCAAACCATACATCAGTGGAAACTTTATTTATTCAGCTTTCAGATGATGCATAAATCTCAATTTCAAAAAATGGACCCTTATGACTGGTTTCGTGCTCCAGGGTCACACATGTCTCTCTCTCACAGGTACCCGTCTAATCATTTTGGCACACTAACCGGGCTGCAGTCTATGATCAGTGCAGTGGTGGCTCTGCTGCAGCAGCCTCTCTTCATGGTTATGTTGGGAACTCTGAACGGAGATGCTTACTGGGTAAGAAATGCACATTTGTATCTTTTGTATTTAGGACTGAAAAGATTAGTCGACATAAATTGTCAACAAATATATTTGTTTGATCCTGAGCGCTGCATTGGGATTCTATGCGATGCATAATTTAGCACATAACGAGAATGATGAGTAACAAACACTGCAGTAGTCTGTGTTACACAGTGTTTGGTTGTACTCTCCTCTCAACAGTTCATATTTAAAGCTAGAACTAAAAATGAAGTGAGCTACCTAACTAGACAACATTTCAGTTATCATGGACGCATTCCAGAAAGCAAGCAGCAAACCGATCTTCTAAGATGAGTGCACTCACTGTAAGATAACTAGAAATACTGTTTACAATGATTGACAAGTCGAGATGCGCAAGATACTTTTTTTTCCTTTAATTTAACTGATTGCATTTTTTTTTATTAAAAAGGACATAATATTGTGAAACATTATAACAAATTAAAATAGCAGTTTTAATGTGTTAAACTGTAATGCATTTCTGTGATCAGAGCTGTATTTCCAGCATCATTACTCCAGACGTCAGTGTCACATGATCTTCAGAAATCAGTATAATATGCTGATTTATTCATGTTGACAGGATTTATTTCCAATAGAAATATTTTGTAACAATGTATTGTCTTTACCGTCATCGCATCCTTGCTGAATAAAAGAATGCATTTCTTTTTTCTAAAATTAGACTCCAAACTGTATCAATAAAATATTATAATAATACTTAGAGACACAATTTTTTTGAAGCGTGAATGATGAAACCAAATGTGACCCTGGACCACAAAACCAGTCATAAGAGTCAGTTTTTGTAATTGAACTTTGTTCAATTCATTGATGTATGGTTTGTTATGATAGGACCTTATTTGGAACTATTTGAAAATCTGGAATCTGAGTGTGCAAAAAAAATTGGAGAAATCATCTTTAAAGTTGTCCAAATGAAGTTCTTAGCCATGCATATTACTAATCAAAAGTTTTGATATATTTATGGTAGGTGATTTACAAAATATCTTCATGGAACATGATCTTTACTTAATATCCTAATGATTTTTGGCATAAAAGAAACATTTATCATTTTGACACATACAGTGTATTGTTGGCTATCGCTACAAACTGACTGGTTTTGTGCTCCAGGGTCACAAATGTAGTAGCCATTAGCCAAAGGTATAGCTGCTTATGTAGGCTTCTGTTTATGGGTATTTTCAATGACTAATAAGATGCTAAATTTATCCCATCAGATCAATGTGGGGCTTCTGGTCCTCTCATTGGCCGGTTTCCTGTTGCCGGGGTATTTGTTCTACCATCGCAGACAGCTTCTTCAGACGAAGGCCGGAGGGAAAGCGAACGGACACGCTCCTGTTGAGAATCAATCTCTAAACCAGCCGCTGACCAACGGTCACGTCCCGCAGGAACCCTAACTCAATAACAGAGCATCACGGGACTGTCACGGGACTCTTCACATTTCAGCACGCTACAGCAAACCCTGCCGTTTCCCTCATTTAAACACACAGCTTTTCCGTTTTTTGTTGTATGAGAGACATTAGGCTGATGGCTGTGGAAGCAGCATCAGATCAGTATTGTCTCTTTCGATGATCGGCTGTCTCAAAATATGAGTATTCGAGTATAGAAGTCTGCCTGCGAAGCGAATGCAATGGTTTTTTAGAGAGATATTTATTGGACTGCACACACATGGCTGTGATTGATGGACTACCTCTGTGGCCGTCTGTTCACCAAAGAGAAAGAGTGATGATTGTTGTATAATAGTGTCTGCTTTTCTGTCTTTCGGAAACTTGGGAAACAATCAACAGGAGCTTTTCAGCTGCCACCAAAGACACTGCTAATGGAGCTTTATAAACCTTCGGTTCACTACGTTAAGTGTTATCCCGAAGCTAAAACATTTCAGGCAGATTTAACGAGATTTTTATAAAGCAACAGAAATGAATGTTTGTGTGTCTATTCCGATTTTTCTGTGCATTTTAGTTTCATAGGCACTGGAAGGGAAACGTATTTGTGTATTTCTGGAGCTTAAAGTAGACGTGCTCTGTAAATAGCATGATGTGTATTCATATTTGCTTTAATATGCAGGAAGCAGGGTGGGTTAATAGGGTTTTTTAAAGGTCAGGAGAGGAACTGATGATGTGCTTACAGCGGTCTCTCTTTCAGATGTCAGTATGCGTTTAATGTTTTGTGTGAAACTAGTGCCTTGTGTTATTATTGAATGTCACAATTCAAATCTCACCGTGAGAGAAATGTGGGAAGCCAAAGCCATATGAGATCAGAAGAGAATGTGTGAGAGGAAGAAAGCATCCAGAGTGCAAGAATATTAGATTTGAAGCACCAAAAACAATAAAATATGCAAACTGTTACTCTGCATTGTTCACTGGAGTCTTGATTGAGTTCACTTGAAGCATGTCATCGTCTGGTGGTGCCTGCAATTAAAAAAAATTTAAAAATCTATGGGAGATTCAATACTTTATTCAGTGTTATTGTTATAGTGTTATATTATAGTATGTAATAATATTTTATATTAGCTTTTATTTTAGTTAAAGTTTTTGGTGCCTTTGTATTTCTGTTTAGCTTTATTTTTAGTAAATAAAGTTATTTTTAGAGTGTTGCATGCAATTTCTTATGTTTTTCATCTAATATTACATTTTATTTTATTTCAATTAATGAAAACAATTTTAATAGTTTTAGTAAACGACCAACACTTGTTTTATTCAGGTACAAAAAATTATAATAATTAATTACAAACCTGTCTATAAAAATAAGGCATATAGAGTCAAAAACGCATTTACACGATATAATAAATGCATTTAAACAGGAATTGCAAATACAAAAATAATGTTATCTGCACTGTGAATAAAGAACCATGAATGAAAATATGAAATTATAAACAAAAATGTGAAACTTTGAATTCCTACCATCATAACAAGGGTTAAAAAAAAAAACCAAAATGTTACGAATTCGGTTCATGGACTTCCGTTTATTCACCACCAGAGGTTACCCTTTCCATTACATTGACTCTCGCGTTACACAAACTGTTGCATAGCACCCCGGACTACATATCCCATCATTCTTTGCACAATTTGCACACTGCCCTGATTGCACTCATTGCACACAGCTGTTTCTAATTACCTCATTCACTATATAACACCCACTCTAACCACCTTTCTCTGCTGAGTATTGTTTAGCCTGTACCCCTTTTCGAGTCTCCGTGTTTTCCTTCCGAGTTTCTGTGTTTTCCTTGTTTTGCCTTGCCTGTTTTTTGCGGTTTCTGATCTTTGCCTGTTTTCCTGGATTTTTCCCTCTAGTCTCGCCCCTGCGATTCTGTCTGCCGATCGTTGACCTAAGCTAGCCCTAGGACTATTCTTGTGTTTTTGCCCCCCATATACCTGTTTGCCATTGTTCGAACCTGCCTGTGTTTCTGACCTCTCTGCTCAATAAAGCTTTGCATATGGATCCGAACGTCTCACGTCTCGTCAGCCCCGTTACAGAATACTCAGCCCAACAAGGATCCAGCAGCTTTTCTGAGGAACATTGGCCAGGTATGGACACCGCAAGGATTTTGTTAGCCCTTAAACAGGGTCCACGATCACTGGAGAACTACATCCGAGAGTATTTAGCCATCGCTCACTATTCTGAGTTACCGGACTGTTTATTGATAGAGTTTTTCAGCGATGGCATAAATCAACCTCTGAGGGCTAAGCTTAGACGCGAGGGTCCACGTTCATCACTCGCTCAGTTCATGGATTATGCTTTGTTGACTGTCGTATCTTTGTTTACTGTGGGTGTCGCGGAGGAAGAACGTGACACAATGTGTGTGACTGAAGTGGTGGCTGTACCAGAGCACGCTCACAAGATGGCGGCGACAGCAGAGCACACTCACAAGATGGCGGACACAACCGCATCTAGTCTAGTCACAGCTGTTCTTCCCGAGTCAAGTCAAGTCACAGCTAAACTTCCCGAGTCAAGTCAAGTCACAGCTAAACTTCCCGAGTCAAGTCAAGTCACAGCTAATCTTCCTGAGTCAAGTCTAGTCCCAGCTAATCTTCACCAGTCTAGTCACAGTTGATCTTCCTGAGTCCAGTCTAGTCACAGTTGATCTTCCCGAGTCGAGTCTAGTCACAGTTGATCTTCCTGAGTCCAGTCTAGTCACAGTTGCTCTTCCCGAGTCCAGTCTAGTCACAGTTGCTCTTCCCGAGTCCAGTCTAGTCACAGTTGCTCTTCCCAAGTCAAATCGAGTCACAGTTGCTCTTCCCGAGTCAAGTCAAGTCACAGCTAATCTTCCCGAGTCAAGTCTAGTCACAGTTGCTCTTTCCCGAGTCATGTCTAGTCACAGTTGATCTTCATGAGTCTAGTCAAGTTACAGCTGATAGTCATGTGTCGAGTCTAGTCACAGCTGATCGTCATGAGTCAAGTTAAGTCACAGTTGATCGTCATGAGGCAGGTCAAGTCACAGCTTATCTTCATGAACTAAGTCAAGTCACAGTTGATCTTCATGGGTCAAGTCAGGTCACAGTTGATCTTCATGAGTCAAGTCAGGTCACAGCTGATCTTCATGAGTCAAGTCAGGTCACAGCTGATCTTCATGAGTCAAGTCAAGTCACAGTTTATTATCATGAGTCTGGTCAAGTCACAGCTGATCTTCATGAGTCCAGTCACGTCACAGCTGATCTTCATGAGTCAAGTCAGGTCACAGCTGATCTTCATGAGTCAAGTCAAGTCACAACTGATCTTCATGAGTCCAGTCAAGTCTCAGCTGGGCTGCCAGAGCCTCGTTACGTCACAGCTGATCTTCTAGAGTCTCGCCATGTCTCAACTGTTCGTCCAGAGTCACGTCACATCCTGTCTGTCACACCCAGATTCTCAAGGTCAGTCCTTCGGTATCCCAGTCTGGTATCCAGTGTGAGGGATGCACCGCTGGTGTCTGCACGCACCGCTGGTATCCCCAAACCCACTCACTCTAACCATTCTGTTCATGAACTAATTCCCCTGTCTGAAGTGTTTCCCCTGATGGGGATCGCCTTTTGTTGCGTTTGGGCTGCATACACCTCCACAGAACTCCCAGAGGCGGCAGCACCCACTATCAGGTCTGCAGAGTCGGCGGCTGAAGCTACAGTATCTCCTGAGGTGGTGGTGCTCGCTGCTGTGTTCCCCGAAGCGATGGTGCCCGCTGCAGTTTCTCCAGAGGTGGCGGCGCGTGCTGCAGAACCTTCCGAAGCGGCGGTGCTCGCTTCAGCTCCTTGCGTGGTGGTGGCGCCTAGAAACGCACATTCGACCGTTCATGTCAGGGTCGAAGAAACCTTTGCCGACCTCTCCCTGTATCCTGAGGGCTCTCTGTAAACGCTCCAGAGTGGCGGCACCGCTGCAGAACCTCCATAGGTGTGAGTAGTACCCACCTGTGAACTCTCTGCTCGTCCTGTTCCGGCCAAGGAGGCCGTCTATGAACTCTCTGCTCGTCCTGTTCCGGCCAAGGAGGCCGTCTATGAACTCTCTGCTCGTCCTGTTCCGGCCAAGGAGGCCGTCTATGAACTCTCTGCTCGTCCTGTTCCGGCCAAGGTAGGCCCGCCGATGAACTCTGTCTGTTCTGTCCCGGCCAAGGAGGGCGCCGATGAACTCTCTGTCTGTCTTGTTCCGGCCAAGGAGGCCGTCAATGAACTCTCTGCCTGTTCTGTTCCGGCCAAGGAGGTCGTCTGGGAACTCTTTGTCTGTCCTGTCACGGCTATGGAGGCTGTCTGGGAATCCTCATCCTGTCCTGTCACGGTTATGGAGGCCGTTTGTGAACTTTTGTCTTGTCCCGACCCAGCCAGGGAGGCTGCCCCTGAACGCTCAGTCTTGTCTATCAACCCCAATGTTCTGTCTGTGTTGTCTGTCTCTGCTCTCTCGTTGTTACAGTCTCCGCCATGGTCTCCTGATCGGTGTGGTTCCCATGTGGTTTCATGTTCTCTGCCTTGCCGTGGTGGTCTACTGTCTGGTTCTGGTGGTCCTCTGCTCCGCCGTGGTGGTCCTCTGCTCTGCCGTGGTGGTCTACTGTCTGGTTCTGGTGGTCCTCTGCTCCGCCGTGGTGGTCCTCTGCCCCCTCCGTGTGGTCTACGGTCTGGTTCTGTGGTCCTCGCCTCCCGCGTGGTGTCCTCTGCCCCGCAGTGGTGGTCTCTGTCTGGTGCTGGGGTCCTCTGCTCCGCTGTGGTGGTCCTCTGCCCTGCCGTGGTTGTCTGCTGTCTGGTTCTGGTGGTCCTCTGCTCCGCCGTGGTGGTCCTCTGCCCCGCCGTGGTGGTCTACTGTCTGGTTTTGGTGGTCTTCTGCTCCGCCGTGGGGGTCTTCGGTCCCGACTGCTCTGCTGTGGTGGTCCTCAGCTCCCCCGCCTCTGCCTCAGTCCCTGGTCTCTCCGATCCTTGGACCTGGCCCTCCGTCCGCCCTCCGCTCCACCACCCACCTGGTTCGTTTAGTGTTTGGAGCGTCTGGAAGCCGCTCCTTGGGGGAGGGCTCTGTCACGAATTCGGTCTATGGACTTCCGTTTATTCACCACCAGATGTCGCACTTTCCATTACATTGACTCTCGCACACACAAACTGTTGCATAGCACCCCGGAATACATATCCCATCATTCTTTGCACAATTTGCACAATGCCCTGAATTGCACTCATTGCACACAGCTGTTTCTAATCACCTCATTCATTATATAACACCCACTCTAACCACGTTTTTTTTGGCTGAGTATTGTTTAGCCTGTACCCCTTTTCGAGTCTCCGTGTTTTCCTTCCGAGTTTCTGTTTTTCCTTGTTTTGCCTTGTCTGTTTTCTCGGTTTCTGATCTTTGCCTGTTTTTCCTGGATTTTTCCCTCTCGTCTAGCCCCTGTGATTCTGTCTGCCGATCGCTGACCTACGCTAGCCCTAGGACTATTATTGTGTTTTGCCCACCATATACCTGTATGCCAGTGGTTTTGCCCTGCTGTTTACCACGTCTCTGGTAACTCCATCTCAGATGGATCCCATGCTCACGTCTTGTCAGCCCCGTTACAGGTACAAGTGCATGTCTTTACACTAAATCTGGAGCAGTCTAATGCAAAAAATGTTGTAACCATCATTATAATTAATCGAATCGGTCGGATATGTTTAAACGCTGTTTTCTCCATGACAGGTCAGAAATATGACAGGTTTAATAAATCATCCGCGCCAAGAAAAAAGGCTCTGTACTGGTACTTCACTCATTCACAAATGCCTTTTCCATGCAAAAAATAAAGTAATCCGCAGATTCTCACTGAAACTGCAGTGAGCAGGGAATGCTGTCATTCTGGCCTAACCGCACATGCTGTGTGTTTTTGTTTTGTCTGTGTCACGAGCGAGCCGATTCCGTAGTAAAGTCTGTGCTGTTTACACCGTTTCCTATCAGTGACTTCACTAGCTCTTACTGAGCTGATTCAGACATCTCAATGTATTTGGGAGACAAGGCTGTCCCAGTCCCTGTGATGAGGTCAGAAATGTTTTCCCGAAAAGGCCCTGTTAATTTTTTTGCATTACTATTAGTACTAGTTATTCTGGGCTTCTTTTTTTTTTTTTGCCAGTTTTTATGTTAGAAACTTATCCCGGACAATACAGGTGCATCTCAATAAATTAGAAATGTCGTGGAAAAGTTCATTCATTTCAGTAATCAACTCAAATTGTGAAACTCGTGTAATTAAATAAATTCAATGCACACATACTGAAGTATTTTAAGTCTTTGGTTCTTTAATTGTGATGATTATTTTGGCTCACATTTAACAAAAAACCCCCAATTCACTATCTCAACAAATTAGAATACTTCATAAGACCAATAAAAAACATTTTTAGTGAATTGTTGGCCTTCTGGAAAGTATGTTCATTTTCTGTACATGTACTCGATACTTGGTAGGGGCTCCTTTTGCTTTAATTACTGCCTCAATTCGGCGTGGCATGGAGGTGATCAGTTTGTGGCACTGCTGAGGTGGTATGGAAGCCCAGGTTTTTTTTGACAGTGGCCTTCAGCTCATCTGCTTTTTTTTTTCTCTTGTTTCTCATTTTCCTCTTGACAGTACCCCATAGATTCTCTATGGGTTCAGGTCAGGCGAGTTTGCAGGCCAATCAACCACAGTAACACCATGGTCATTGAACCAGCTTTTGGTGCTTTTGGCAGTGTGGGCAGGTGCCAAATCCTGCTGGAAAATGAAATCAGCATCTTCAAAAAGCTGGTCAGCAGAAGGAAGCATGAAGTGCTCCAAAATTTCTTGGTAAACGGGTGCAGTGACGTTGGTTTTCAAAAAACACAACTGTCGCCAACCCCAGCAGATGACATGGCAGCCCAAATCATCACCGACTGTGGAAACTTCACACTGGACTTAAAGCAACATGGTTTCTTTGCCTCTCCACTCTTCCTCCAGACTCAGGGACCTTGATTTCCAAATGAAATGCAAAACTTGCTCTAATCTGAAAAGAGGACTTTTGACCACTGAGCAACAGTCCAGTTCTTCTCCTTAGCCCAGGTACGACGCCTCTGACGTTGTCTGTGGTTCAGGAGTGGCTTAACAAGAGGAATACGACAACTGTAGCCAAATTCCTTGACACATCTGTGTGTGGTTGCTCTTGATGCATTGACCCCAGCCTCAGTCCATTCATTGTGAAGTTCACTCAAATTCTTGATTTGATTTTGCTTGACAATCCTCATAAGGTTGTGGTTCTCTTGGTTGGTTGTGCATTTTTTTCTTCCACACTTTTTGCTTCCACTCAACTTTCTTTTAACCTGCTTGGATACAGCACTCTGTGAACAGCCAGCTTCTTTGGCAATGAATGTCTGTGGCTTACCCTCCTTGTGAAGGGTGTCAATGATTGTCTTCTGGACAACTGTGTAGGATATCAGCAGTCTTCCCCATGATTGTGTAGCCTAGTGAACCTAACTGAGAGACCATTTTGAAGGCTCATGAAACCGTTGCAGGTGTTTTGAGTTGAATAGCTGATTGGCATGTCACCATATTCTAATTTGTTGACGATAGTGAATTGGTTGGTTTTTGTTAAATGTGAGTCAAAATCATCACAATTATAAGAACCAGACTTAAACTACTTCAGTCTGTGTGCATTGAATTTATTTAATACACGAGTTTCACAATTTGAGTTGAATTACTGAAATAAATGAACTTTTCCACGACATTCTAATTTATTGAGATGCACCTGTATTCATCTATTTTTCTCTCAGAAAGAAAGGCACAAAAGCTGTTACTGCAATGACACCCTTTCAAAAGCTACTAAATTGCACCTTTTAAGTACTAAAATATACAATTTAGGTAATAATGCATACCCTTTAAAGGTACTAATATGCATCTTTAGGGATAAAAACGGTACAAAGGAAGGTACCAACCCAGCAACAACTTTTGCACCTTTTTTTTTATTTTTTATTTCCAGAGAGAGAGATTTCTCACAAACAATTTAGCATTTTTCCACACCAGGAACAGGAAATTTATTTTTTAGAGGAATGATATGCAACACTACACATTACAAAAAAAGGCTTTTGGCTGTGGTTTCTTTGTTCAACACTGCCCTCTCCTGACTGGATACGGGTTTGAAAATATGTTTTATTAGTTTCCACTCACTTAAAAGTTGACTGTCTACAACAATTTGTGACTTTTTAAGAATGTATTACTTTTCATTACTTTTTTAGCTCTGGACACAGAATCCTCTGACATCTGGTTTTCCATGCAGGTGCCTTTAACAAAAAGTGATCAGATGCCCATACTGCATAAACTATTATAAAGATTTATATTTCTCTCGTTTATTCTAAAGTCATGTACAAGATTATAACTTGTTATTACGTATTTGGCCTGTTGCCAGTCAAGTCATGCTGTGGAAAAAACTCATTTGCAGCATGTGTAAAGAATAAAGTTTATTCATTCAGGTTTTCTTTTCAACCAAAAAGAAAAATGGCAGAAATCTTCAACAATCAGTCTCTGTAAACATCATTCAAACACACTGGTCCATATCAGGGTCTCTAACACTGTTCAACATTCATTTACCTCACACACACACTCACTCTCACTCTCACTCACTCACTCGCGCACTCACTCACTCACTCACTCACATCAACTAACTCACTCACTCACTCCACTCTCTCTCTCTCTCTCTCTCTCTCTCTCTCTCTCTCTCACTCTCTCTCTCTCTCACACACACACACTCACACATACTCACACACACTCCTCAAATTCACACACAAACTCACACATACTCTCTCTCACCACACACTCACTCACTCACTCTCTCTCTCCCACACACTCGCTCTCACACCACACTCACACACACACACAGTCTGGTCAGCTATCTTGTGGGGACTCTCCATAGGCGTAAGGGTTTTTCTACTGTACAGACGTATATTCTATCACCCTACACCTAACCCTTTTTTTTGTACCCCTCACGGAAACTTCTGCATTTTAGATTTTCAAAAAACGTAATTATGTTGATTTATAGCTTGACCCGTGGGGACCAAAATTAGTCACCACAGGACACGATCCCCCATGAGTCTGGTGGAGTCAGGTTGAAGTCCCACCAAGATATATAAACCAGTCACACTCTCACACACACTCCCACACTCTCTCTCTCTCTCTCTCTCTCACACACTCTCTCTCTTCTCACACACACACAGGTTCTATCTCAGGCTGTTGCTGTTGGGTTGAGCTCCAGAAGACCAGGGTGATCAGGACTGGGTCGATTCTAAGAGAAAAAGACAATACAGAGAAACCAGAGATGTTTTAAAATCAGTCAAAATCATTCACAGAACACAATGGCATCAGTGTTGCCAAGTCTGCAGTTTTCCCACGGAATTGGGCTACTTTAACACTGTTGCCGTGGGTTGAAGCGACCCCAATAACGTGATATTTAGCCCCTGGAATGCAAATTGTACAAGGTGAACCCATGACAAAAAAAAAAAAAAACGTGTATTATACCAACGACGATTATTATCAGTATTATCATTTTTGGGTGAACTGTCCCTTTAAATGTATATCCAAAGTTTATGCATATCATATTCTATTATTTCTCTAAAAATGATATCGTCTGTCCTCTAAGTCCAATCTTATTCAGTCATTTGGACTGTTTTAAGGCTTGCCCTGTGAGTCACTCACCTTTTTTTTCTTCTTGTCTTTCTTTTTCTTCTTGCGATCGGGATCATCATCCCTCTTTTTCTTCTTCTTCTTGGGGTCAGAATCTGAGGGTGTCTCTGCACGGGAAACACAGGCGAGTTAATGCCCATATGCGTTTGTGTGCATGTGAAAAACATCAGGTTTATGTCTCACCTGGTGGCAGAGGATCCTGAGGTCGGGGATGTCGGTTTTTATGTTTGCTCTTTTTCTTTGGCGGCTGTATGTGCATCAGTCTGTACTGCTCTGGAAGCTGCAACACACACAAACACTGTAAACACGAGGCTCTGAGAAGATGTTGTAAATGCTTTAGATAGTATGTTGTCTAAATAGGCAGCTCGTTAGGTTTTGAGACACAGCCGCTGTGTTAGTGCACTAGTTTACCGGGCCAGTGTGTAATCGAAATCCGGTGAGTAGAGCTCCGGTCAGCGGACTGAAAGAGTTTCCACAGACCGGAGGTTTCTCTATGAGAGAGCGCAGAGAACTGCCATCTGGAATCCCTGGACAGTCTATCATACCTGCAAGAGAGAGAACACGACTCACTACAGTACTGTGGTCAGTGTTGCCAAGTCTGCGGTTTTCACACGGATTTGGGCTACTTTAACACTCTTTCCGAGGGATGTTTTAATGTCCGCGGGTTGACGTGACCCCAATAACTGGAATGTAAAAACGTGTATTCACCATTGATTTTTACATGGGGATCCCCGCTGGAAAGCCATTGGGTGGGTTTTGCTGAGAAAACCTGGCAACCCTGACCATGGCACTAACATAGAATATGTGACCCTGCAGCACGACAGAAAGCATAGTTGTTTGTTATGTCGCGGTGGGGTAATTGAGCAATAGCCAACAATATCATGTATGGGTCATAAATTTATACATTCTTTATTTGATGCCAAAATAATCATAGCGACATTTAGGTAAGATAATGTCAGTGAAGAAGGTTGTAAATGTCCTACTGTAAATATATCAAAACTTAATTTTTGATTAGTAATATGCATGGCTAAGACAACTTTAAAGATGATTTTCTCAATATTTAGATTTTTTTGCACCCTCAGATTCCAGATTTGCCAACTTAGTTGCCATCCACCGCACAAATTATTTGTCCTATCCTATACAAAATCGCATACCATTTCAATGGTAAAACCCCATTTATCAGCTTTCAGAGGAAGCAAGAAACACTCAATTTCATTCAGAGTAATGCTTAATCCACATTTTGGTGCTCCAGGGTCACTAAATTTATGTAAAACAAAACTATTTGTGGCAAATACACACTTTCATGGAATCATCGTGCTTAAAGAATAGGCATCTCCTTTTCTGTCAAGATACGAAAACATTTACTTCAGCCTGGTACACTCTGGTAAGATAGTGGGCTCAGCGCTCAGTCACTTTCTGGCCGGCAGAAACAAAAACTTATTAACGCGTGTGCCGATCGTGGCGTGATGAGGTCGTGTTCCCCCGGTCAGGTCGCTTCGACGAGTCTAAACAAACACAAAAAGCGGATCTGTATGCAGATACCAAGTTACATAACATTATTAAAGTCCTCAAACACGCTGTTACTGCTATCCCTAAGCACAAGCGGGCGTATTACCGGGCAGTTTATTCGATAGTCAATAGAACGGTTCGTTCATGGATCCGGAGTTTTGCAGCGTAGGCCATCATCCCCGAGCTGTTCATGAATCTGACGCCGCCAGCATGGCGCTGGTTGAACGCATCGGCGTTGGAGGTTACCGGCTGGCGAAACCCACAGAACCCGCCAGGCCCAGGCGTATTTAGTCCGAACAAGTTGAAAATATTTCCGTACATAACCTTCTGAAACTAAACTCATGTAGACATATAGATGGAAAAAACTACAAAATAAAAAAATCCGAGCGGCATGCCGGTATTGCTATTGTGCTGCATCACGTGATACACGATAATGAAAGAAGGCCACACTATGAGTAACAGAACACTTACAATTATTGTAAAATTTAATTACTATTAGTTTTATAAGTCAAAATCCCGTAATATGTTTTGCACTCTGGATTATATAAATAAGGAACTTGACAAGCCCTGCTGAATAATAATTTAGTTGATTAAGTTATAATTATGTTTACCTGCGAAACGTAATTTAAGTCTATTAAATTACACGTGAGAACTGTCGACTAGATTTTTATAACAAACCAATACCTGTATTTTTACAGTCGCACGTAGCTGGTAATAACTAACCCAGGCTACAAGGGTTAATTTAGCAGCCTGTGCAGTACTTTATTTAATTAGGAGATTTATGTTGGCATCAATAACTAAACAAGTCATTGGATACGGGCGTCACCACTGCTTCATAGAGATAACAATACGAATATAGTAATAATAGCAGACTTTATGCATAAGAGTTACTACAATGAACAGGAGTCGATTGATTCTGAACGGCTTCAGTATAACCGGTCAGGGTAGATTCCGGATATAGAGTACCCATGGAAATTGTAAGCGACGGGACGCGTCTCGTGATGACGAGTGTACCTTAGACGAAATCTTCTTAGAAGGCTATGGTAAGATGTGTGTACTCATATGGGAGCTTTCGAACTGTGACTAGTAGATCATTGTGATGTTTTTTCCCCCCATTTATTCATTCTTTATACAGAGACAATGAAACAACACTGTTAAAAAGTGCAAGAGCCGTTTAATGAATAGAGTACACATATTAATGACATATTATAACACAAAATGAACCTTGCAGATGCACAGTAAAATTATATTCAGGCTTCACTAAATCCAAGAAATGACCGTGGATGTTAGAGAGACCCAAAGTGTTCAGACGGGGAAAGAGTCGAGACAAAAGCTTCCAGATCTTCAAGTGATGCCTGCAGACGGAGAAGAAGAGGCAAAGCTGAATTTGTGGTAACATGTGACCCTGCAGCACAAAAGCAGTGTGTTAAGTCGCTGGGGGTATAGTTGTAGCAATAAGCCAACAATACATTGTTAGTGGGTCATTAAAATCTTTGACATTTGTTAGTCGCTTATACGCCACAGAACATCATTTACTGGATTACGGGTACAAGATTATGTTCCATGAAGATATTATGTAAGTTTCAGTTGTACCCTTGCGTTTCAATATATCAAAGACTTTGAATTTCTGCTAGTAATATGCCACTCAGCATTCAGCGAAACTTCATGTTGAACAAATTTAAAGATGATGTGTTCTCTCAAGAGTTCACACCGAGTGTTTTTTGTTGCAATCCCTCTATAGAGTCACGTGTTTTTCTCATAGGTGTACCTCTCAAGAAAAAAGATATTGTCCTGTCCTCACAAACCATACATCAATGGAAAGCTTATTATTCAGACGTCAGATGCATGCATACTATGGCTCAAGGGACAAAACATTGACCCTTTTTAGATGGTTGTTGTGCTCTCAGGGAGCGTTCACACATGGCGACCAATGAAAATGTTGACGTCGTTGTGACAGATGACACTATTTCTCGGTTATACGTCAATTCTTCCACTCTGCGCGGAGTAGCTGCTCGTGGTGGCCCCAAGCTTCCACCGAAATGGTATGATGACGCGTCGTGCCGCAGGGAGCAAGCGACAACAGGCCTTCTGAGACTAAATGACCTGCTTCACTTCTGGAGCTTCTTCAGCTGTATCGCAGGTTACTCCTCCTGCCTTCTTATAAACGACACTAAGAACACTGCACACATCCTGCCTCTGCGGAAGCAATCGGACACGCCTACGATACACATGAACATGAAGCCTCAACAGGGATAACATCAGGAGCACATTAAAATATACACGACTCAACAATATGTCATTTAGTTATGCAAGTGAGAAATAGGAGCGGGTTGTAGTGTTTAGAGCGGTCAGGGGCAGATCTAGCGGTTGAAAAGGGGTACTGCAGCCAAGTTCGAAAATGAAGAGTATTTGCAAACACCAAAAAAAAAACAACAACGGATAAACTCCGTTTTTTATAATTTTATAAATCAGATTTTTTTTTGATATGTGTTATTTTTAGGTGTAGTTAGTGATTTGTTTTAGTTATATATTTATCAAAAAAAAACCAGTTTGACTGATATTATTGGAATGCAGGAGGAGTAAACAAAAAACAGGAGTTTTGAACATCTATTGATCATTTTTGTAATGAGGCTCTTCAAATATTGAGAAGGTTAGTCTTGCACAACTGGCGGCTGTATTTCTCGGACCCTATAGGCTTTTGATTTTTGTATGTATGTATGTATCTATAACAGCACTCAATGTTATAGCACTGCTATTCAATTCTGCATATGGTAGTACTATTTTTTAAGGGATATATGTAGTTGTTAATTTGTATCACTTAAACTATTGGGCCTAGCTCACTCGCGCTAACCTAAACAGGTGTGTGTGTGTGTGTGGGTGGAGAGAGAGCGAGAAGGAGAGAAAAGAGAGAGTGTGTGTGTGTGTGTATGTGTGAAAGAGAGAGAGAGTGTAGTGTGTGATGCGCGGCGCGCGTTGAGATGAGTTGTGTGGGTGTGTGTGCTCCATGGGGTGAGAGAGTGTGTGTTGTGTGTGTGTGTGTGGGAGAGAGAGGCGAGAGAAGAGGTGTGTGTGTGTGTGTGTGGGAAAGAGAGTGTGAGTGAGTGAGTGAGAGTGTGCGTGAGTGTGTGTGTGTGTGAGAGAGAGAGAGTGAGAGGGACTTGGAACCCCTTGAAATATTTAACATAATTCAATAGATTCTGCGTTTTTTTTTAAAAAATTCAGTTTTCTTGGCGTGGTCTTTGCGAGACTTCAGTCATTGGTGGCAGCGCAGTGCTTCACGTCCTGATGTTGTGACACACTTAACGGCAAGTAAACGCGTTACAACAATTGCACTACAAATTCGCAGGGTTGTTTATAAAAAATTAGATGGAAAGGTAAAAAAATGAATGGTTTCCATGGATCTAGTCTTTGCATCTGTTTGTTAGATGTTTGAATCAGGTCCATCGGTGGCTGAGTTTTCACCAACTGGCACCCAGAGTGTTGAATCATAGTGGCTAAAAACGGCAGTGGCGGAGTCAAGATTAAAACAAAAACAGAACATCCCAAAACGGAAAACGAATACAGTCAAAGTAGAAGAAACTGGATGTGGCACAGATTACAAATATTTTGGCCATTGCTTGTGTTTTTCATTATGAAAGACAATACGCTGTGGACTGTGAACTCACCATGCAGCTTGTGGCGTGTCTTTAGCAAGCTCCTCCAGTCTGTCCAGCTCTTCTAACTTCACCTGCAGGTCGCCCTCCTCAATCACAGTGGAGATTTCTCTCTAAACACACACGTCACACCACAAAACATATGAAACATCATCACTACTAAATAGGGGTGTGCGATATATATCGTCTGCGATAATATCGTAATTGTTGTTTTAACGATGTGCGATTTGACATTATCGAGTATTTTGCAAAACCAATTCAAAACATCCCTACAGAGTGCACACATACATTACGTGAAGTCTAGAAAAGTGCGTGTGCGCATTTAGTGTGTTTCCTTTCACTGCATGATTCAGTATTAGCATTTAGAATGATCACAAATTCAAGACATGGCAGAAAATGTATATACAGTGGGTACGGAAAGTATTCAGACCCCCCCCCCCCACCTTAAATTTTTCACTCTTTGTTATATTGGACTGAGCACCATTCGCGACGGCAACTATTTAAGTTAATTTTTTTTTCATCATTAATGTACACACAGCACCCCATATTGACAGAAGAACACAGAATTGTTGAAATTTTTGCAGAGTTATTAAAAAAGAAAAACTGAAATATAAAATGGTCCTAAGTATTCAGACCCTTTGCTCAGTATTAGTAGAAGCACCCTTTTGATCTAATATAGCCATGAGTCTTTTTGGGAAAGATGCAACAAGTTTTTCACACCTGGATTTGGTGATCCTCTGCCATTCCTCCTTGCAGAGCCTCTCCAGTTCCGTCAGGTTTTGGATGGTAAACGGTGGTGGACAGCCATTTTTAGGTCTCTCAGAGATGCTCAATTGGGTTTAAGTCAGGGCTCTGGCTGGCCATTCAAGAACAGTCACAGAGTCATTGTGAAGCCACTCCTTTGTTATTTTAGCTGTGTGCTTAGGGTCATGGTCTTGTTGGAAGGTAAAACTTCGGCCCAGTCCGAGGTCCTGAGCACTCTGGAGAAGGTACTTTCTAGGTCCCTGTACTTGGCCGCATTCATCTTTCCTCGATTGCAACCAGTCGTCCTGTCCCTGCAGCTGAAAAACAACCCCACAGAATGATGCTGCCACCACCATGCTTCACTTTTTGGACTGTATTGGACAGGTGATGAGCAATTCCTGGTTTTCTCCACACATACCGCTTAGAAATAAGGCCAAAAAGTTTCTATCTTAGTCTCATCAGACCAGATAATCTTATTTCTCACCATATTGGAGTCCTTCGGGTGTTTTTTCATGTGTCTTGCACTGAGGCGAGGCTTCCGTCGGGCCACTCTGCCATAAAACCCCGACTGGTGGAGGGCTGCAGTGATGAGTGACATTTCTACAACTTTATCCCAGCTCCCGACTGCAATCTATGGAGCTCAGCCACAGTGACTTTTGGGTTATTCTTACTCTATCATCAAGCTCTTCTCCCCCGTAGCTCAGTTTGGACGACGGCAGCTTAGGAAGGGTTCTGGTGTTCCCAAACGTACCAGTTTTAAGGGATTATGGAGCCACTGTGCTCTAGGAACATTAAGTGCAGCAGAAGTTGTTGGTAACCTTGGCCAGATCGTGCCTATTCGCAACAATTCGTCTCTGAGCCTTCAGGCAGTTCCTTTGACCTCATGATTTCATTTGCTCTGACATGCACTGTGAGCTTTAAGGTCTTATATAGACAGGTGTGTGGCTTCCTAATCAACAGTCCAATCAGTATATCAAACACAGCTGGACTCAAATGAAGGTCTAGAACCATCTCAAGGATGATCAGAAGAAATGGACAGCACCTGAGTAAATATATGAGTGTCACAGCAAAGGGTCTGAATACTTTAGGACCATGTGATATTTCAGTTTTTCTTTTTTAATAAATCTGCAAAAATGTCAACATGTCTGTGTTTTTCTGTCAATATGGGGTGCCGTGTGTACATTCATGAGGAAAAAAAATTAACTTTTTTTTTTATGATTTTAGCAATGGCTGCAATATAACAAAGAGTGATACATTAAGGGGGTCTGAATACTTTTCCGTACCCACTGTATATATACCACTTCATATAGTTATTCAATCTCACACGAAGAGTGTCGTTTTTCTCCAAAAATCAGCATGATTACAAATATGACGTGAAATCAAAATAAACAAGAGAAGTTAAGTAGCGACTTACCGTTTTGACACCCTATTGCTTGTGTTTGCTCTATTTTACATATAAAATGCGGAATACAGTCACAGCACTGTTTTGCATCTCTGAGAAATGACAGTGTTTCGTTCCTGAATGAACCGAATCATTTAAACGCTTGATTCAATCGCAATAACTCACTTATTAACAGTGACTTACTGCCACCTACTGCCGGTGTAATTTCTTTTTCTTTCTTTTTTTTTCCTGTTTTAAATCATTTCAAATATCAGTACTCAACGTTTTATGTTTAATATATCAAAACATTAATTATGCATTTGTAATTGCAGGTTAAACGCATTCATGTCTTGCATTAAACAAAATAAATGTGTGTAAACGCGTCTAAATGCAGCTTCAGATGCAGCGTCTGTGTTGATTTAATTTGCTCGGTAACAGCCCAAAAATCTTATTATTGTAACTGACTGATTAAATGTAAGAATTTGACTCAAAAGATAATGGACACTTTTAGAAAAAAAGGCTTTATAAGTGTAAAAATGCAAAAAATCCCGTTTAAACTTATTGGAAAACGTGAAGTTTCTATCATATGAACCGACCACCACAAAGAATATTAACAACATTAGGATGTCAGCTGTCTTCGGCAGGCCTTCTTAGATTACCGGCACAATAACACACTCAGCAAAATATCGTCTATTTATCGTTATCGATAAAATCCCATAACATATTGCGATATCATTTGTCAATATCGCACACCCTTACTACTAAAACACAAATGCAAAAAGCTACTATAAAGCAACATTCTGATATTATATAGACTGTTCAATGTTACACGGATCAATCCGTCAAATTACACGCGTGTAATCTGTGAGATGACGGTCATTCAATTCTGACTTTATAACACGCAATTGTGAGAAAAAAAAAAAAAGTTAGAATGTGTGAGTATAAAAAGTTCGCAATTCTTGTTTCATCTGGGTATTTAGTGGCTGAGGGGGAAACGGGCTTCCATAGAAACTTCCTAATTTTTTTAATTCTTAGAGTGTAGCATGCTAACCACCTTCTAATAATACACTGCTCAAAACTACAATTGTTCACAATGTAGTTTTACTAGCTAATAAAAAAAACATAAAACTGTGCTGCAATGCGAGTTCCACGTTGTATTTAAAAAGTTATTTATATTATTTTTATGAACAGATCTAAATCAACATATCTAAAATATATTGTTGTCACTGGTTCGAAAACAAAGGATTCTAAGCTTCGTTCGGAAAGCGCCCGGATGTTGTATTTTAACGTTATTATTATTTTATTTATTTTTTCCCCTTTATTCAGTTTCATCGCACGAAGGGACAATGCAAACAGCGAAACGTTGCACATCTCAAAGCATGCAAAACAGAACAACAGCAACAACAAAAACGCAAAATTAATACAAACATATATATGTAAAATAAAATAACAGAATGAAGAAAAAAAAACACATACATTAAGGCAGTTACATAATTTTGAATAGCTTTAGAATTTGTATAGTTTTTGTTAGCTTATTTTGTGATCTCATATTAGAAAGGGTTTCAAAGTATATTTTAAGATCGGTGTCACAAAACGTAATATATGATGGTTTCTTTTGAATTATTAAATCAACTCTGCCTGCTAAGATAAGTAACAGATTAATAACTGGGATGCACGATATATCGGCCACCATATCGGTATCGGCCGATAAATGCTCATTTTTTCTGTTATCGGTATCGGCCTGATAAGAAAATTTGGCCGATATCTTAAAGCCGATAAATAATGCATTATTTCCTTCAGAGACACTTCAGATGCGCGCTGTTCGTTTGCAGCCTTTTGTGCAATTGTACGTTGTAATATTGTGTTTATTTGATGTATATCTGATTTATCTCATATAGAATGCGTTTGGTTAAGTTAAAAGAGCGCTTCAGTTTACCGGTGATCGTCTTTAGCTCAGCGAACGCAGCTCAAACAGCAGTGCACAACATTAAGAACTATGATTGGGAATGTCATGTATACAACATTCTAATGAGAACATTATTATAAAAAAACGTTGTGAATTCTTTGGGTTTAGTTGCTGAGTTTCAGCGCGTTGATATGGGAAGAGCGCATCCACAACAGGATCACACATTCTGACTATAGCACGCAATAACTGCGTCATTTTGTACATATATAAGTTGTAATATTATGTTTATGTTGTATTAAGATTAATCTCAGGATGCATTTCCTTGAAAATAAGCTGCCAGCAAAACGCTTCAATTTACCATGTTCATTCAGCTCTTCAGCACGCTTCAAACGGCTGCTATTTAAAACAGTGGTATTAATTTGATACTTTTTCAAAATCATTGATACATTAATAACAACAACCACTTGTATTTTCTCTTATTATTTTCATCAACAATAGTGTAGTAATTAAAATAATTTAATTATTGTCTGTGCAGAGGCTATTCCGTTTTATTGGTGGCGCATTCATTTTGATTCTTTACACGTGTAATGATGTCCAGTGACTTGTTTGCATTATTTATGCATTATTTTATTTATTTGTAAGACTTTTTTATGACTAAATTTGGTAATGGGAGAGTAAAAATATTTTTAAAACGTAACCGTTCAAACTAGGCTGCTTATGTTAAAGTATTTGGGATGTGGGTTTAATGAGGAGACCTTTTTTGTAATCAGGCTCTCAAAAAGTATATAACAATTTGGATATAGATTTATCAGCCAACATATCGGTTATCGGCTTTCAAAAATAAAGAATTATCGGTTATCGTATCGGCCAAAATTTTCATATCGGTGCATCCCTATTAATAACATAAATATGTTTGAGAAAAAGATGGGTTTCGATAAAGTAAAATATCACAAGGTTCTAAATGAAGGGCTGTGTTTAATTTTTAAATGTCATGTCTAATTTAAAAAGTCAACCCAAAATGAAATAGAAAAATCAATTTATCACAGACACTATGCATATATCTGCTAACAGCTGCATTTACATGATGATATCTGTCAATCATTTTGTAAAGTACTTTATTAGAAATTACATATTTATATGGTAACATCCAAATGCTGCGCCAAGACACACAATGAGTTTTAAGCCATTCTGATGGACTATTTTAGCGTTGTGTGTTACCTGAACTAAAGTCTGCAGCTGGCTGATGAACTGTTTGTGCATGGCTTCGGTCAGCTGGGGGTTCTGCTTCGACACAGGCTGGAAACAGTGGGAAAACCTGTCGAAACTGACACAGAGAGTGGAGCTAACTTAGTAAGACACGACAAAAACACACCATGCGAAGGAAGGGGAACGCTGTATTAGCATTAGCGTTACCTGGCGTTGTCCAGCAGCCACTGCAGACTCTTCTCCATCACTTTACCGAACAGCTTGAGTCTCGGTTTAGATTGCGACGACTTAACCGAGTCGTTCCGACGAGACGAGCCACTTTCGTCCACTTTATCCACACTGCTTTCCGCGGAGACGGATCCGCCGCTCTTCTCGGGCTCCGCCATGTTTCTGTTGATGTTTACAAACGGGCCCGCCAACAGCAAGCGCGTCACGCTACGGAAAGCGAGCAGCCGCCAGTTTCAAGCCGTACACGCAAAACGCGTTTCTTCCTCTTTAAAGGCGGATGGCATACAACTTTTAGGTGTATTAACGCCCCCTACTGAGTAAGAGTGTGGGTCAGGGTCATAATCTAAATTTCGAGTTTTATTTGTCATGCTTACAAGTGTCAGAGACAGAATCTACATTGCAACCCTTGGAATGCACTATATTCGAAGCCTGTATGTTTCCTCGAGTGTGTTTCTTCCTGTTACTCTATATTTACCAACAATCTATGCATGCATATAAAAGCATCTCCCTGTTCTTTCTTCTTCTTCCTATTGCCATCTATCCCTCCTCACATGTTGTTTGGGTAAACCCTTCGGTTCACTCTTACTATACTTACTATACTTTTTTCCATCTATAGCACACCTGTACATACAATTTATTTTTTTGTGGTTTATATTTATGCATGTGTATTTTATTCACATCTCACTTTTATTATCTGTGTGTTGTTGTTTGTCTCCGTGTACTGGAAGCGTGTGACACTATAACAAATTCCTTGTATGTGCAAACATACTTGGCAATAAAGCTCTTTCTTTCTTTTCTTTGTCTTTAACAGCAGATGTGTTGCTTTCTTAGCTAGTCCAGGAGTGTGTGAGCATATCCGCGTCCCGAAGAGAGGACAACAACTCCTGCGCCTTTGACTCGGCGAGGATCTCTGACATGATTACTTTATTGCAGCCTAATAACACTTCACACCTGCACTAGCAGAAAAGTCACACGGGACTTTAGTGCTGTCCCTGTAAACAGAACAAAACCCAGCATCTGAGCGTATTTTATACAGTACTGTCATAGGTTATGTTGTTTTAAATATGTGCAGTAAATAAATGTGTATTTTATTATATTTATAGGAGTTTCTTATGTTCATCAAGGCTGCATTTATTTGATAGAAATGCTGTAAAAAATGTAAATATTATTACAATTTAAACTAGCTGTTTTTAATGTGAATATAACTGATTTCTGTGATGCAGCGCTGAAAATCATCTTCAGAAATGATGTTAATATGCTGATTTTCTGCTCAGTTATTATTGGTGTTCAATTAATAATGTGAAAAAGAGTTTTTGCTTCTTAATATTTGTGTGATACATTTATTTTTATCTATACAAAGTTCACTGAACAGCATTTATTGGAAATTATTATATTTTAATTTTTTTTTATTACATTAAATGTCTTTACTCTCACTTTTGATTTATTTATTTTTTACTTTTGGTCAGTTAAAATAATAAAAGTATTAATTTCTTCCCTTTTTTTTACCCCAAATCGTTGAATGGTAGTGTATCACGGTTTCCACACAAATATTGTGCAGCACAACTGTGTTCAACATTGATAATAATCAGAAATGTTTCTTGAGCAGCAAAAAAAGCATATAGTAGCATATTAGAGTAACGGCTGCTGAAAATTCAGCTATGCCATCACAGGAATACATTACATTTAAAAATATAATAAAACGGAAAATAAAAAAATGACTGTTTTCACTGTATTTTTTGATCAAATGAATGAAATCTGGAAAAATATATAATGTAAATATATATGCGCAAACATGTATATTCTATATTTGAATGCCGTGTAATTGCTCTGTACAGATTTTAATGTTTCTCAGTGCTACTGTCATCTTACATGTGATCACATTCATCAGATGACACGCATAACCACACGAGATATTCATAAATAATATTTACCTTGATGCATGGTGCTTTATTTTTCAAAATACTGACAAAAAATAAACGTTTTTGTTTACATAATATATGTGTGTGTAGTGTGTTTATTTATGTATATATAAATACACACATGCATTTATACATTTCAGAAAATGTTATGTTTATATATTATATATATTTATATATAATATGTATCTGAATGGTGTGTGGATTATATATACATAATATATCACACAGTACACACACTTATATTATGTAAACAAAAACTTTTGTTTTTGATGCGATTAATCGCGATTAATCGTTTGACAGCACTACTTAAAATTATATATTATTTTATTCATATTACGTCATATCGCTTTATGTCAGAAACGAAGACCTTTATCCTCTTTTATCCGCAAAACTAAATTATTGTGCATGCTTTTCTGTGTATTGTCACTCAAATAAGTCACACACTGAGGTTAACCCCTTAGCATTCCTGTAAAATTGGCCTAAAACGCCTAAAAAAGGCATACCCAAATGTAATTGCATGCTGTTCTTGAACCATTTGGAGTATATGCATGGTTCTGGTCTCTTTTGAAAGGTGACACTCTGAGGTGTGTTCCCCAACAGTCAGAATCACAAAAAGCTCAGCTTTCCAAAGATATAGGACATGTTTACCTTTATTTATTTTATTTTTTGCTGGTCTCGAAGTTAACCCTCAAAGCATGTAGTGTACCGCGGACGGCACACTGGAGCTGTATGAGGTTAATGACTTTGACTATGTTCACCAGGTATAACTGCTTAGGCCTCACATTTGGAAAAGTGGACACTGGACAATCTGGAGCGGTTGCCGAGAGGCGAGTCCATTTCTCTAGTGTCTTCCTCTCAAACTCGGCACCAGTTCAGGGATATATCATCGGCACATTTAACTTTGCAGCCCTATGCTCTCATTACAGGTATAAGGTGAAGACACACGCTTCTGTGTTTGAATGAAAAACTCCAGAGACGAAAGAAACTTAGCAAGCCTGAGGAACTGAAGACTCACCGATCAGCAAAAAAGACAAATAAGACTCAGTATTTATGAACCCACACACGCTGTTCTCCCTCTGAACAGATGGACTGAATAGTGCAGCACATCATCTACACAATGCCTCACATGTGGAACCTTTCCTGTTAGCTTTAATCTCCACTACGACTTTCATTTTTAGTTTACAGGAAACATTTTTCGGTGGGGAAAAAAATGAAAAGTTACATGAGTCGACACATAAACCTATGATGTGCAAACAGCTGTGTTTGCGTTCATATTCTGGCTTCTGGCTTTTTATAATAAATGCATTCAGTGTATCTTAGGGTTTGTCCTTGGCCATATTCTTTACATTCATTCTCTGCATTGACGGGCAAAATCCTTTTTAAATTGCATTACTCTTTTACTCCAAGGGGGTCCGCCGTGGTGAGGGTTTTCCAATTACGGTTTGATCTAAAAAAATTAGGCTTTAAACAAAACAAAAAGACACAAGTTAACTTCCCCTAAAGATAAAAAGCTAAATGTTTCACCGTCTCTGATTATGTAATGCAAGCATCTTAAAGTATGCAATTGCATGAAGATGACATTGTATTACAGGCCAGGTTTAAAATGCAATAGTCAGTTTTATCAGAGACCTACTAAAGTTTGGTCATTGTTATGTCAGCAATGCAGAGAAACCTGGAGTAATACTGTACGATTAACTGAGAGTCTGTTTCAAAGTAGGTGAAAAATTAAAAACGTATACTTTTCTATACTTTACTCCAGGTCCTTTCCAGGTTTTTTTTTTTTTTGGATACATTGTAGCAATAGCCAACAATACATTGTATGGGTCAAACTTATCCATTTTTCTTTTATGCCAAAAATCATTAGGATATTCAGTAAAGATCATGTTCCATGAAGATATTTAGTAAATTTCCTACTGTAAATATATCAACTTAATTTTTGATTAGTAATATGCATTGCTAAGAACTTCATTTGAACAACTTTAAAGATGATTTTCTCAATATTTAGATTTTTTTGCACCCTCAGATTCCAGATTTTCAAATAGTTGTATCTCGACCAAATATTGTCTTATCCTAACAAACCATACATCAACGGAAATCTCATTTATTCAGCTTTCAGCTGATGCATACATCTCAATTTCACAAAATTGACCCTTATGACTGGTTTTGTGCTCCTGGGTCACATTTTTGCTCACATCAACTTCTGGCTAAAATCTAATGCAAGAGTTGGAATCTGTTTCAGGCTAATCTTTCAGACTCCGCTCACCTGAACAGGAGTGTGTTATTGAGAGCTGCTGCCACTGAACGCTCAGAAAACACATGTGAGAGATGCACAGAGGACAGTAAACGGCGTGGTATGGCTTTATACACGCCTGGAAAGTATGCATGATGTGTTACAAATTAACTTTGTACATAAAGTTTCGATTTGCAATTTGTACACCTGTTTTGCTTTGAAAAATACTATGAAATGTACTCTTCAGAGGGCAATACCACACATAATCATCCGAGCATGACGGTTCTGTATCTGAAGCTGGACTGTAAGTTCACGTAAATAAAAACAGTTCAGTCTGAGTTTAAGGGTTGACGTCACCCTACGGTTTCTTTGATGGCAACAGCAGGCGTCGGTCCTATATGAGTCCAGATGTAGCCTTTTTCTGGACGAACCGGTAATGTTGGGAAAGGGCAGCTTCTGGATTTGAAATACTCTGATGGGGCGTGACACACAAACTCCAGGTACTCCATTTTTCTTGGCAAGTCCTCCTCAGGGCCTAAGCAAAGATATCCAGGATTACCAACTCAATTTAAATATCCTTTAACAATCAATTAATCAACGCAGGCCTGACATTCGGAGTAGAGCACATCTGTCTGCAATAGGGTGTGCGATACTGACAAAATAATATCTCAATATTTTTTTAGACTTTTTTCAATAATGTTAATTAAACAATATTTTGCAGAGAGTGTTTTGTGCTGGTACCTTGGCTGGTTTATGGATAATTTGATATGACACTAAAACAAAGTCCCTGTCTTAGCGTGCGATTCATTGAATCATTCATTCAAACGATTCGTTCAAAACGGCTGATTCATTTAGAAACAAAGCAAATGACTGTCATTATGAGTGGATTTTTGAATCACTGACTGAAATGATTCATTCAGGAACGAAACACTGCAGTGTTGCTCTGAGATGCACAGATGTGAGCCTGCAGCACAAAAGCAGTGTTAAGTCGCTGGGGGATATTTGTAGCAATAGCCAACAATACACTGTATGGGTCAAAATTATAGATTATGCCAAAAATCATTAGGATATTAAGTGAACATCATATTTCATGAAGATATTTTGTAAATTTCCTACCGTAAATATATCAAACTTAATTTTTTATTAGTAATATGAATTGCTAAGAACTCCATTTAGACAACTTTAAAGGCGATTTTCACAATATTTAGATTTTTTTGCACCCTCAGATTCCAGATGTTCAAATAGTTGCATCTCAGCCAAATATTGTCCTATCCTAACAAACCTTATGCTTATTTATTCAGCTTTCAGATGATGTATAAATCTCAATTTAAACAAGTTGACCCTTATGACTGCGTTTGTGCTCCAGGGTCACACATGTTCAGCTCCAGCTTTGATTGGAACTCTTTTCATTGTCAAAACAGAAAAACAGACAATATTGTGTCTAAAATGTAACTCACTCAATATTAACTTCTTGTTTGTTGAACAGTAGCATAAAATGAATATCACATTTGCATGAGCAAGGAACAAAAACAACGTGTTCCTGCATGAACTTACCAACAATGTATGTGCCAGGATCAAACCGATCTCGAGGACTGGCCTTAGTTGGGATCAGCCAAGTTAACGCCGCGCTTTTCTCACAGTACTGATCCTGGACGAAACCACGAATCTGTGCGTAATACGGCTTACCATCGTCCTCGTCTGTTACTTTAATGACATCTCCTGTTTGATAATAGAAGCCCTGAACACAAGACGGGTAGCTTAGTGAATAAATAAGTGGCAGATAGAAAAACACTTTAAACAAACACTCTGAACAGTAGAAAGGAGTGATGATTACTAGGGCTGTGCGATATTGAAGAAAAATGCGTTATGCGATAACTCATTAAATAATGCGATATTCGATACGATAATGCTTAAAGTGTCACATGCTCAGATGAAACAGTTTTACTCAGTTGTTGCGGAGTCAGTTCTGTGAACTTCTATAACTATCTTGTGTCATATATATATGGTTATTTGTATGCATGTATGTATCAAGAGCTCCTGTAAAACCACAACAAATTCCTTGTGTTTGCGCACACTTAAGTGATGAATAAAGCTCATTCTGATTCTGATTCTAATAAGAAAGCACCCAAACAACAACTTCTGAAAGTGAACGGTAGTGGTTTACTCGAGCATTACAAAAAAATGTAATTTTAACATTGGTGTAATCATTTTAACCTGAGTTTAGGAACTGAATAATACAAAGGAAAAATAAAAACCTGCTTAGAATTTACTCTTTGAATTCAATAGGCACTGATTCTTATTTAAGCTACAGAAGTTATTTAGGTCAGAGCAGTGAGTTATTTTCTCTTTGTCTTTTGTTCATGGCCCCAAATATTGCAAACTGTAGCGATATGCATATTGCGATATTTCGATAGCCCTAATGATTACCTTGTAAAACATGGACTCTGATGTGACGATCGTTGACACGGACTCTGGTGCTTTGATAGGCTATGGAAATATAAGAAGAGAAGGAGAAATAATGCCATTGAAGCATTTTCACCCCAAAATTAAAATGCAATGAAAATATGTTCACCCTCAGGTCTGGTGCAGATGAGTTTGTTTCATAACAAGATTTAAGGAAATTTAGCATTGCATCACTAATGGATCCTCTGCAGTGATAGAGGCTCTCATTTTGCCAGAAGTGGATTTGTCTAATTAGTTTCAGCTTTGTCTTCTCCAGATGTTAACTGATGGAGGGCTGTGGATTATTGTGATGTTTTTATAAAATGTTTGAAATCTCATTCTGACGGCACCCATTCACATCCATTGGTGCGCAAGTGATGCATACTGCACATGTTGTCTCCAAAACTCGGGATGAAGACAGCAATATCGATCCTAATCTCGATGGGCTTGAAGGGGAGGTCATTTTCATTTTTGGGTGAACTATTCCTTTAACCCACATAGATAGAGGAGGAAGAAAACACCCAGAAACAATCCTGATGAAATCGCCACTTACATTTTTCAAATGTTTGAAAGGACGTGGCGTCTACCCTTTGTCCTTTGTGGCGATGGACTAGTTCGTTCAGAGGAGCAGGAGCTTGGTAACTGGTGCGTCAGGGGTAAAGTCCGGAGTCGCGGAGCGTCTGTGTGGATATGAGTAGACTGTGACTGTGGACTATAAAATACAAGATTAGTTTTTTAAAGCTTTGTATAATGGTATTTAGAAGTAAACATAATATAACTGCTTGATGGGGGTGACCCGCTCCATGTAGAAAACTAATCAGACTAGAGTTACTTTTTTATGGATTACATGATTGCATACTATTTACACAATAGCATAATTATTCACAATCATCGATTCTACTTCATGCCATCTTTTTAAATGTTCCTCAAACTAGCTTATTATTGCACTCGGAAAGTCTTCCCTTTTTTGGACAGTCACACGAAAAAAGACCGTCACTGTCAATGCATTTTGACATTGGATTTACAAAATTCATTTCAGGTTTGAACTCTAGAATCTAGTGTATTTGAGCTCTAAACGACCCCAGCCGAGGAAGAAGGGTCTTATCTAGCGAAACCATCGGTTATTTTCTAAATTTTTTTTTACATTGATATACTTTTTAAACTCAAACGCTCCTCTTGTCTAGCTCTGCGTGAACTCTGCTTTTTCCGGTTCATACAGTGAGGGGTACATTCTAAAACTCCCACCTCATTATCCTCCAAACTTGCAAAAATCATCTAAATCGCGGCTGTTTGCCGTTTTTTTTTGTTAAGGGCAGTGACTTCTTGCATGTTCACTTTAGGGCCTTTCGCACCGCTTTAGTTTCAGAACTAAATGGACAGTACTAAAGTACTGGGACGATTTTGCGCGAACTATTTCTCAGTAGCATTTAAAGGGTTGCATTCGCACCGACAGTGTGTACTAGGAAGTGACGTAAGCCGGTCGACAGACACGTCATATGTGCACGGCATTCAACAACAGAAACAAAAAAGAACAACGTTAAGGATGGAGGATGCTGTGATCGGAGCTGTGTGTTTGTTGCGTCTCGCGGGTTTCACAATAATGAACATGGAAAGTCGACGTATACGTAAAACGATTGAAAGAACGGAAAGGAGGACTAAGAATCTCCAACGACAACTGGCAGTGCTACATTTGCTACAAGTGGCAGTTCTACATTTGCTACAACTGGCAGTTCTACATTTGCTACAAGTGGCAGTTCTACATTTGCTACAAGTGGCAGTTCTACATTTGCTACAAGTGGCAGTGCTACATTTGCTACAAGTGGCAGTTCTACATTTGCTACAAGTGGCAGTTCTACATTTGCTACAAGTGGCAGTGCTACATTTGCTACAAGTGGCAGTTCTACATTTGCTACAAGTGGCAGTTCTACATTTGCTACAAGTGGCAGTGCTACATTTGCTACAAGTAGCAGTGCTACATTTGTGGCAGTGCTACATTTGGGCAGGATACATTTGTACAGAGTGGCAGTGCTACATTTTCATTCAGGGCTACACCCTGCTCCGGAGACAGTAGGAGCTAATTTGGTTCTCGAAAAAGGTAGTCCGGTACTAAAATTGCTCCCAGTTATGGCGGTGCGAAAACGCCAAAAAGTGGTGTAGTTCCACAATTAGTTCTGGTACTATGAAAGGCCCTTTTGTAAACACTGGGTCGGTACTTCTGCAGCGATGTAGGACGATTCTGAAGATGAGGTGGGAGTTTTTAGACGTACCCAACGGGATGAACCCCCGGAAAAAAAAACAGGTTGTGTTTATAAAGCATATACTTTTTTTTTTTTGAAAATGACCGATCGTTTCGCTAGATTAGACCCTTCTTCCTCGGCTGGGATCATTTAGAGCTTTTTGAAGCTGCATTTAAACTGCATTTTGGCTGTTTAAACTCAGGGGGGAACCATAGAAGTCCATTATATGGAGAGAAATCACTAAATGTTATCCTCAAAAAAACATAATTTCTTTACGACTGAAGAAAGAAAGAAATGAACATCTTGGATGACAAGGGGGTAATTTTTATGTTCTTGGAGTGAACTACTCCTTTACTAACAATGCTGGAATATATAGATATATATATATATATTGAGTATGGTACAAGATTATCTTATTAATCATGCAAAATAAACGATATAGGCCGAAGTGTGCTGTAAGGATTACATTGCTACTATATTTGCTGTCATTGAATTTGTACATCAGTAAAGGGTTAGTAGTAAGTAAGTGCCCAGCTCTGTGCAAAGGCTAGTTTTAAGCAAGCCTCAGACTGTTTCCTCCGCCGTTATTCTGCTGGATGTGGAGGAAGCAGATGCTCCGGAGCCCGCTGCTTGAGATTTTACTCGCGCAGCTTGTTACCACAAAATCCTCCCTGGCTGCCTTTTTTCCAATGGAGGAAGAGTGGTCTGCAGACAGCGCAGCATGGGTTAGACAGAGAGGCAGTTTGCTGAGCAGCAGCGGCAGCCGGCTAATGTTTACAAGGACGTATTTTGAATTAAACAGTCGTTTTTTCCTGTAAGAGTGCAAGCCACAAAAAAAAAAAAAAAAAACAAAAAAAAAAAAAAAAAAAAAAAAAACAAAAAAAAAAAAAAACTACAAAAATAGTCGATCTCTAAACAGACATTCCTTTCATTTTGAAAACAATGAATCATAAGTACCGGATGTTTCACCACGGGGGAAAAAACAACATCCGGGAGGAGAATTTGTGAATTTCATAATAAAGGTCCTGATTTCGCGTTTCTTACTTTCAAAATAAAAGTCTGGGGAAAAGTTCTTGTGTGTGAGTGTTGTGTGTGTGTGTGTGTGTGTGTTGTGAGCCGAGACTGTGAGTGTGAGAGAGAGAGAGTGTGTGTGCAGTGTGTGTGTGTGTGTGTGTGTGTGAGAGGAGATTGAGTGTGAGCGATGTGAGTGTGTGAGAGAGAGTGTGTGTGTGTGTGTGTGTGTTTGGTGTGTGTGTGGTGTGAGAGCAGGTGAGCGAGTGTGTGTGTGTGTGTGTGTGGGTGTGTGTTGTGTGTGTGTGAGTGTGAGTGAGTGAATGAGTGAGTGTTGTGTGTGTGTGTGTGTGTGTGTGTGTGTGTGTGGTGTTGAGAGAGTGAGTGTGAGAGCGGTGTGTGTGTGTGGTGTTTGTGGGAGTGTGTGGTGTCTGTGTGTGTGAGAGAAGTGCGTGTGTGTGTGTGTGTGGTGTCTGTGTGTGTGTGTGCGTGTCTCTCTCTGTGTGTGTGTGTGTGTGGGTGTGTGTGTGGTGGTGTGTGTGGGTGTGTGTGGGTGTGTGTGAGTGTGAGAGAGTGAGTGTGTGTGTGTGTGTGTGTGCTGAGAGAGTGGAGTGTGAGAGAGTTGGTGTGTGTGTGTGGGTTTGTGTGAGGTGTGTGTGTGTGTGTGTGTGTGAGACGTGAGTGTGTGTGTGTGTGTGTGTGTTATGTGGGTGTGAGAGATGAGTGGGTGTGTGGGTGTGTGTGGGTGTGGTGGTTTGTGTGTGTGTGTGGGTGTGTGTGTGAGAGTGCGGGTGTGTGGTGTGAGTGTTGTGTGTGTGAGTGTGTGTGTGTGTGTGTGTGTGTGTGTGTGTGTGTGGTATGAGAGAGTGTGTGTGGAGAGTGGGGTCGTGTGTGGTGTGGGTTGTGTGTGAGTGTGTTGGGGTGTGTGTCGGTCGGTGTGTGTGGAGGAGAGTGAGGAGTAGTGAGTAGACGTGTGTGTGTTGAGTGTGAGTGTGTGTGTGTGTGTGTGGGTGATGTGTGTGTGTGTGTGTGTCGTGTGTTGGTGTGGTGTGTGTTGTGTGTGTGTGTGTGTGAGTGTGTGTGTGTTTTTGTGACAAATGTGGACATAAATGTGTATAATGACAAAGGTATGACAGGTATTACAAGGAGAAGGTGACTTTTCAGGACATTACCCCATGTCCCCACTTTTCAAACGCTTATAAATCACACAGAATGGAGTGTATTGAAATCTGAAATAGCACAAAGTCTCCTGTGAGGGGTATGTTTAGGGGTAGGGTTGGTGTAGGGCAATAGAAATATACGGTCTGTACAGTATAAAAACCATTACGCATATGGGATGTCCCCACTTTTCACAAAAAAAAACCAAAACATATGGTGTGTGTGTGTGTGTGTGTGTGTGTGTGTGTGTGTGTGTGTGTGTGTGGGTGTAGTGTGTGGGGTGATAGAGAGCGAGACGAGAGAGTGTGTGTGTGTTGTGTGTGAGAGAAGCGAGAGGAGCGTGTGTGTGTGAGTGTGTGTGTGTGAGAGAGCGAGAGAGAGAGTGTGTGTGTGTGTGTGTGTGTGTGTGTGTGTTGTGTGTGTGTGTGAACTTAAACTTAAACCCCACAACTGCAAATTCATGTTTTTATTTATTTTTATTGTATTTATTTTACTGTATTGGTGTTTTTTCTTTGTTTTTAAGAATATAAGCATTGGCTATTGAAAATCTAGACGTTAACATGAATAGAAACCTACAATTCAAAGCAATTCAAGGTATTTCACAGAAATACATATAGGGGAAAAATATCCCTTAACTGTAAATTTCAATTTGTTAACGTTACTTAAAAAAATCTTGCAAACATGTTGCCTCAGAAAAATCTAGATCAGGTTGCTCAATATATGCAAGTTCACCCAGAAGCCAATTTATGAAAACTTGAATATACTAAGTAACTATAAATAGATTTTTCTAAGGCAATACGTTTGCAAAATGTTTTGAAGTTAAATTGAAACTTACAATGTAATAACCCTTGGCAAACAAATCAAATCTGATGCTTTTATAATCATATATGAATATATTGGTCAAATCGTTACCAGCACTGTTTGGCTGCACATCATGCAAAACAGGGAACATATCAAGTAAACTACAAATGACAATTTAAGGTTAATGCTTACATTAAAATATATATAATCATCAAATAAAATACAAAATACCACCACCATAAATACTTAAATAAACAATAGCTAAAAAAACGGTGAGATTAAGATGTAAAAACTGGTCATTACTTACAACACAAGATGGTTGAATCAAAACGGGCGATCTCTTTTCATTTAAAATGGTTACTGGAAAAAAAGCCAGGCTATACAATAACTATAATCACCAACTCTAGATGGTCTATTATTTCTTTCACCTTATATCATGATGCCATTTAAAGACACAATAAAGTACAATAATCGTGTAAAATGAAAAGAGAAAAAGATCATCAGTGTGAGCGCAGCAGAATTTGAAAAAACAAAGAAAAAATCTCTTCATATGAAACCTTCCAACAATTATGTATAAGTAATAGAAATCAAACTACAGTATTATGTATTGTTAATTAAGATGTGAAAGGCGCATTCTGCACTCACATTAAAGGAATAGTTCACCCAAAAATGAAAATATACAGTGAATGGGTGCCGTCGGAATGAGATAAAAACATCACAAGTAATCCACAGCACTCCAGTCCATCAGTGAACATCTGGAGAAGATGAAAGCTGAAACAAATCCAGCATTAAGAAGCTTTTAACTAAAATACATAGAGTCCATAATCCATAACTCTTCCTCCAGTGAAAAAGTCTGTGCTTGATCTGAGCAGATTTCTCTCCTGATTCAGACCTTTTTCACTGGAGGAAGCGTTATTATGGATATTTGGACTGTATTTTAGCTGGAAGCAACCGTCTAGCAGTAGACACCTCTCACACACAACACACACACACTCCATCACCGCACACGCACGCACACACACGCACACACTCAAACACGCACACATACACATACACACAAACACACAAACACACACACTCACACACACACACACAACACCACACACTCACATGCACACACACACTCACACTCTCTCTCAAACACACACACAAAGACACACACACACAAACACACACACAAAAAAACACACACACACACACACACTCACAACACACACACACACACTCACAATCTTCACACGAACCACACACACACACACAAACACGGACACACCACAACAGGCACACCCCGACGCACACACACACAGACACTCACTATCTCTCACACACACACCCACACACACAAACACACACGCACACAAACACACAATCTCTCAACACACACACCAGCCACGCACATGCACAGGGACACACACACACAGACACTCTCACGCACGCACGCACACACTCACACTCTCTCACACACAATCACACTCTCACACACACTCACACACTCACTCACACACACACACACACACACACACACACTCACTCACACACACACACACACACACACACACACACACACACAAAATAAGTCTCTTATGCTCACAGATGCTGCATTTATTTGGTCAAGAAAGTATTAAAAACACTAATATTGTATAAATACCCCCATTGGCAGATATTTTTGCTTGTTTTAAGCAAGAAACTAACACAATTTGTTTGTTTTTTTGTTTAAAGACAAAATCTTAAGTCATTTTACTTGTCAAGTAAATGCATCCTGATTCAAGAATTCATAGATATTTAGAAAACAAGACAAAAATACTAAGGAAGAAAATCATGTTTTGCAGTGTTCTCTTTCACTGAATGTGTAAGTGGAAGGTAATTTGGCATTGTATGCTCTACATTGTGCTTCAAACACATTTAAAATGAGGCGACTGTTTACCTGCTCAGCTACGAGCGCTGTCAGGTGCCATCAAATCAGCCATGTTTATGTTCAGTCATGGCCTGGAGTCCTAAAGTCAGTTTGCCAAGACTTCCGGCAAAAAGAGGGCTGCAGATGAATCTCAATAATGAGCCATGTGCTCCAAACAGCAGGATTCTTGTGCATCTCCTGTTCAAGCTGTCACTGTGAGTACGCTTGCTTTGCCACCCAAACAAGGCAACAGCGGGCTTAAAGTGTGCTGCCCCATTCTATAATAGAGGATTATTTAAATATCTGAATATTCAATCAGGAGGAAATAATAAAGCACTCTCAAATCAGCCCTGCATCCGTTTGGGATATTGACATATGTGCAGCGAACAGTAAGATCCTTAATTAGCAGCTATGCCTCTTTAACGTCTCAGACCTGCCAGTTTATGCATGACATATATGAGAAAAATATATTTATACACTACCAGTCTAACAGTAAGATTTGTAATGTTTCTTCTGCTCACCACGCCTGCATTTCTTGATCCAGCTACAGCAAAAAAAACAGTAAAATTTTGAAATATTTTTACTATTTAAAATAACTGCTTTCTATGTTAATATACAGTCAAATGTAATTTATTCCTGTGATCAAAGCTGTATTTTCAGCATCATTACTCAAGCGTCACATGATCCTTCAGAAATCATTCTAATATGCTGATTTGCTGCTCAAAAAACATTTATTATTATTATTATTACGTTGAAAACAGCTGAGTTGAATTCTTTCAGGTTTCTTTGATGAATAGAAAGTTCAGAAGAACAGCATTTATCTGAAATAGAAATCTTTTGTAACATTATAAATGTCTTTAATGTCAATTTGATCCATTTTAAGCATCCTTGCAAAATAAAAGTATTAATTTCTAGAATTTCTTTCAAAAAAATTTTTTTTTTTTAAATATACTGACTCCAAGCTTTTGAATGGCATAGTGTATAATGTTACAAAATATTTTTATTTCAGATAAATGCTGATCTTTGGTCTTTCTTTCATCAAAGAATCCTGAAAAAATGTACTCAACTGTTTTAAATATCGATAATAATAATAATAATTCGCCTTGAGCATCAAATCAGCATATTAGAATGATTTCTGAAGATCATGTGACACTGAAAGGACTGGAGCAAATGATGCTTGAAAATTACAGCTTTGGACAACAGCAATAAATTACAAGTTTTAACAGATATTCACAGAGAAAGCAAGCCTATTTTAATAGGAAAAATATTTCACAATTTACTGCTTTTGCTGTAATTTGATCAAATAAATGCAGCCTTGGTGAGCAAAAGAAACTTCTTTAAAAACACATTAAAAATCTAAAACTGTTGACAGCTACATTCGAGCTAAATGGCCTCCATGCTGTTTTCCTGCACAGCTCATTAACTGGGGAAACTAGACATACGTCCACATCTCACACAATGAAAATAACCCCCTCGTCCCTGCCGAAGCTCAGTGTTGTAACTAGGCACTGGGTTAAAAGGGGGAAAGCTTGTGAAAAAGGGGTCTCCGGGGGATCTCTCCTGACTGAGGAGTGACGTGACGTGTGGCCATGTATGGTGACCCATACTCGGAATTACTGCTCTGCATTTATCCCATCCAAAGTTGCCACACACACCGCAGTGAACCACACACACACACAACTGTGAACACACACCGGAGCAGTGGGCAGCCATTTATGCTGCGGTGCCTGGGGAGCAGTTGGGGGTTCAGTGCCTTGCTCAAGGACACCTCAGTCGTGGTATTGAAGGTGGAAGAGAGCACTGTACATTCACTCCCCCCACCTACAATTCTTTGCCGGTACGAGACTCGAACCAGTAGGCCCGCGCAGCAGGATTATCCATGAGTATAAGGAAATGCAACAGAATTTGTCGTCGTGACTCTGGAGCATGTGTCAGAAATTGTCCTCGCACGCAAACAACTTTGCATTTCTTTTATCTTCTATGTATTTATCTGATTGTTTGCTTGACCGTGAGAGTCACTGCCACAACGCAGATGTATTATATTCAGACGTTTTGTTGCTTTGGCCTGCTGTTGTCCTAAAACCCCTGGAACCTTCTAATGCTTCGTCAGCAATTAATTCTCACTTTGCTTTGCCACAGTAAGCAATTTAAACCTAGATGACTTGATTCAGATTGAGTGCCACAAGACAATCAACATAATTCTCGGTCTTTATCCATTACCTGAATGTTTATCGCTTCACTTTTATGTCTGTATGCGTGAGGTTAACTAAATACTATTGTTTTCAAGTTTTCAACACATTGGCTTTTACCACAGGTTGTTGTATTAGTTGGTTATATGTTTAATAATATAATAATATAATATAATACAATGCAATGTGTAACATTTAAATGTTGCGACGCAGTTATGGTGGTGATTTAATACTTGTAATAATTTTTAAAATGTATTTTGTATGTATTTATTTCTATTTATTTATTTGCTTTGCAGGTCTGTATCAGCTATCAAGGGAGCGCACTGAATATCTAACACGCTGGATTCCACTGCAGAGCGTTTAAGCCCCGCCTACATCTTGCTAGTGGGGCGTGGCCAAAGCCCACAGCCAACGCTCAACCAATAGGCATTCAGAAAGACGGAGCTCTGTGTGAGCGCTGCCCAATAAGGAGCTTCTATGTTTGGCGCTGGACTTCCTCCGAGTATAAAGCGCGGAAGCCGCCTGCGCGTCACGCCTGACGCCGAGGGTTTGGGGTGTGCAGGGCGCAGAAGTTACATTGCTTTAAACTTACATACTTTCTTTTTTTTAATAACTTTTATTTCATAAACTCACAGCGTCGTATTTTTTGTTTTTAACCCAGATCGTCAAATCTACGAAAAGGTGAGCGGTTTAATCAATCGTTATCGTTATTTATAGGCGCTATTTGCTTGTTACGTTGCGGTGTGTGTGTTATTTTTAGCTTCTAGATGTTTCTTTTGAGCTTTCAAATGTTCTCCACCGCCGTAAAACAACACAAGACTCTTACGTTATTACGCTAAACGTAAAATAAATGGCGTGGGAATGGATTTTAAAGCGTAAATGTGGATTTAAAGTTGTTATTTAGCGATTACTGACACAAAACCAACTAGTTGTTGGCTTTAACCGGGTTTAAATATAGCTAGCGCGCTAGTTAGTGGACATGCCCAGACATGCCCAGCGTCTGACGCACGCACGCCGTACGCGATTGCGTCACGTTACGCAGAAATAACGAGAGAAGTGTAAACATGAGCCGTTTCGTTCGGAGTAAACCGTTACGAGCTTTTATTTTAAAAGTGCGAAATTAGATATTTTTTGGGGATGCTTAGGGATTAGTTAACTTCCAGAATAAAAAATGCATGCCGAGAAAATAAGTTAAATTATATGACATAAATAAAAAAAAAGTGTCCCTTTTAGACTGCCCTATCATTCGTTTACTGCGTGTTTTCTTAAAAAAAAAAAAAAAAAACTACTTTCAATCTTTTTGTATTCTGTGCAGTTGTTTCTTTTATTTATTTACGATTAACAAAAGCAAAAAAGGCATTAACACGAGTTGTTCTATTCTTTCTAGTGTTTCTTGTATTTATTATATTTAAAAAAAAAAAAAAAAACTTGCTATGTGTGCTGCGTTAAGCTGACTGAGACTTGTTGCTGATATTGTCCTCATTTGTAAGTCGCTTTGGATAAATGCATCTGCTAAATGATCAAATGTAAATAACTATATATTAAAGAATACAACATGCATATATATATAGAGGACCACAGGGGTTTTAACTATTATCAATTACATTTATAATAGCATTAAATGAACCAATGGAAAGAAGAGAAACTACTACAGGGGATAACTTGCAAGAAATTTCCATAAGAACAGGATTCAAAAATTCTATATCCTCCTTTTTTATTTTTTAAAAATGTAATGCTCTCAATTTTCTGTAATGTTAGGTTTATTATTAGACCATTTTTGTTTATGCATGTGCTCCGTTTGTATTTGCATTTCATGTTATATTGAGTCTGTATGCACGGCACATGGAAAGATGATTATGCTCAATGTAGGACGTCTGTCTTTAATACTGCTTTAGCTTAATATTTCTGTGCTGCTGTTGTGTTGTAGATGATCGATCAGGTGACCGGAGCCGGGGCTTTGCCCTTTACTGTCCAGCTCAAAGCCCTTCTGGATCAAGAAGCCCGGTATCAGCCCAAACTCTGTGGCCTGCGAGTCGTCGAGTCCGCTCAGGACAACGGTCTGAGGATGACGGTCAAGCTGAGAGACTTCCAAGTCCGAGACCTCCTCTCCTTGACGCGGTTCTTCGGCTTCAGTTCGGAGACGTTCTCCCTCGCTGTGAATCTTCTAGATCGGTTCCTGGCTGTGATGAAGGTGCGACATTGACAAAAATAGCATCTCGATATTTTGTGGGATTTTTTTCGATAACGATAATTGGACCATATTTTGCGGAGTGTGTTATCGTGGACTGCCGTGGACCGCTGACTCCTAATGTTTTTGTTATTCTTCGTGTTGTGGTCAATTCACACTGATAGAAATCAATCTTTTCCAATAAGTTTAAAATTGATTTGAACCTTTTTATAAAGCCACTTTTTCTATAAGTGTGCATTATCTTTTGAGTCAGATTCTTACATTTAATCAGTAAATAAGAATAGTAAGACATTTGGGCTGTTACCAAGCAAACGAAATCAGTATCAACAAAATTAATCTTTTGCAATGCAGAGGAAACACAGAAGCGGCATCGAAGTGGCATTTAGATGCGTTTACAGTTTAGTGCAGGACATGAATGCATTTAATCTGCAGTTACAAATGCATAAATAATGTTTTGATATATTAAACATAAAACGTTTAATACTGATATTTGAAATTATTTAAATCATAAAAAGGTACTTTAAATGTCAAACTAAAACCGCCAGTAGGTGGCAGCAAGTGAGTGTTAATAAGTGAGTCATTGCGACTGAACCGAATCATTTAAACGGTTGTTGATTCATTCAGGAACGAAACTCCATGTTGCTCAGAGACACAAAACAGCGCCGTGGCTGTGCTTGGAATTATTTTGTCAAAATAGCACAATAGTGTCTAAAACGCAAGTCTCTTAACTTGTTTATTTACGTCTGTTGTAAAAATCAATATCGCATTGTTAATATGCTAATTTTTGGAGAAAAACACGGCAGTCTCGTTGTGCAACGATAAGTCGATGAAAGTGGATAAATACACATTTTCTGCCCCGAGAATGTCTTGAATTTGTGACATTCTGAATTAGGGCTGCCGATAAAAGCATGCGATATTTAACGGCATCTTGTCAGTAAAGCCGTTCGTAATCAGCGGTCAATCTCCAACACGTGCGTGCTTTCACATTGAGCAGCATTAACTACACAGAGCCGTTGTTCACTGACTAGCTGCGCCAAACCACGTTCATATTCGTGCGATTTTTGGCGCAGCTAGTCAGTGAAAAACAGCTCTGTGTAGTTAATGCTGCTCAATGTGAAAGCCAGCAGGTGATGGAGATTTACCGCTGATAACAGAACCGGCTTTCTGACAAGATGCGCGTTAAATATCGCATGCAATTTATCATGCAGCCCTATTCTGAGTATTTTACTAGACTGAATCATGCAGCGAAAGAACGCACTAGTCTAGACTTCATCACGTAATGCATGCGCTCCGTAGGTGTTTTGTTTGGTTGTGCAAAATTAAAAAAAATAAGTTGAACGCTTAAGCTCGATTATGATTGAACGAATTTTTTCAAGTGTATTTAATTTTTTTTGCCCTCGTAGTTCATTTAAAGGGTTGTAGTGTAAAAATGCTCCACTATTAAATGTGGAATTTTTTTTTTTCTAATGAAAGTGCGTTTCTTATCTTAATGATTTTAAAATAATTGAAGCAAACAAACTATTAATGGTTATTTGTTGAATATTTCGAACAACTGAAATCTAAGCTTGCATGAAATGAAGATGTCTTGTGGAAAGTCACATTTCAGTTTTATTATCAAAAGCAAGTTTCCTAAAAAATAATAATTGTAATTTTTTGCCAACAAAATAAATGAATATTGCCGTGTCAAAAGTATAAAATAACCAGCATCTCTTGCAAACAAAATACATTTTAAATATTGTCATTGTCAAGTAGAAGATAACTTGTATCAAATTAATAATTTAGAGATTGCCATTAAAATAGCCTTGACGCTGGCATGGTGTCAAAAAGTGAATAAATAAACTTGTAAATTAATATTTTAAATAATGCAATGTGAAAAGTAGAAAAAATAACTTGCATCTCCTGTGTAAACAAATGTTTTAAATGAATGTATGCAAATGAAGCACTGCTGATTAAGAGAAATGCATGTCTGTTTAGCGTCGACACGGTGTTATGTTTTTAAGGGGAGAGTGTTAATAGGATTTAATAAAAAAAACTAATAATGGACATGGGAAAGTTGTCGGTTCGAGGTTATGAATTTGGGTTTCGATTACTCGTCCAGCTCTACTTCTCCGGATGATCCCAGATGTTTTCTGTGTGGGTTCCTGTTGAACGGTTTCTCTTGTTTTCAGATTCAGCCCAAGCATCTGTCCTGTGTGGCTCTCTGCTGCTTCTACATCGCCGTGAAGACGTCCGAAGAGGAGAAGAGCGTTCCTTTGGCCAGTGACCTCCTCCGGATCAGCCAGAACCGCTTTACGGTCCACGACATGATGAGGATGGAGAAGATCATTCTGGAGAAGCTCTACTGGAAGGTCAAGGCTCCGACTGCCCTTCACTTCCTCAGATTCTTTCACGCTC
>JADLZN010009688.1:0-40051 GCA_018155175.1 Sinocyclocheilus anophthalmus | reverse complement strand
ATTTCAACAATTAAATCAAGAGTCACCTTGCCACGCATTGCAGAGGCAGGTCAGTGGGAGAGAAGCAGGCAGCGCTGCTGACGTACAAATCCATCCTTCTCCCTCAATCCTCGTTAGCCCTTTTTTCTCTAAAAAGCCCTACCTGAAGAAATGAGTGTTGCCTACCTGTACCTATCATTCATCCATCAGAGTGTGACGGTGCACATGACAGTGATGTGATGAGCACTCAAACACTGTCTAACATCACAGACATCACTGTAAAAACATCAAGGGAAAACATGTAGCACAAAAATGCTGTATGCGTGTAAGGGAAGTGAAAGCTCACAACTGCTGGGAATGTTACATTTTATAGTAATGCATTACAATATTGTCTATAAAATACAACTAATAACATTGCTGCTTTTCATTAAAAGTAATGTGTTAAATTTATTTTGTGCTATTTTTTTTATGAAATATATGCACAATACTCAAAATGTATCATGCACCAAAATGTTACTTTTTTTTATTTCAAAATTTTCAAAAATAATAATAAAATAAAAACGGGAAATGAGCATTAACAATTAAATATCAAGCAGCAACCTTCCGGTCTCTCTTTTGAAACCAGCATGGAAGTGACTTAAACTGCAACTCATCGACTGGCTGCTAGTGACTGGCTCCAAAAGGGAGTCAATCCCATAAACCCCCCATGTTAAAACTTTACTGCAGAAAAAAAATATGTTTACAGCCTGGTATGTTTACAGTGGTTTTGGTCTATATAGCTAATTTTGCCCTTCATGACAACTGTGAGGGGGTGAATTTTTTAAAAACTCATCCGTTTAAATTATATTAACCCTTAAAGTTCTGCATAATTAAGGGAATGGCCACTTGAGTGACAGGTGGATTGCCACTGCTGTCACCATCGTCGAGCTAGGTGGGCGTGGTTTTCAGCAACCAGCTCCACCCACGTCCCGCCTTTTTGCCCATTTTTGATTATCCGGGAGTGATGTGCGGTGATGCGCTGCCAAGATGGCAATGCCCAGTTCCGCCCACTTTGGGCTTCAAAAATGCTCACGGGACACTACGTTATTTGGGGTTTTTATACGGTCCTATGGTAAATATCCTATATTAGATCGCAAAATCTCTAATAGAGGTTCCGATATTTGCATTACAGTAGACAAAAAACAGTCTAATCATTTATGGATTATTTATTTATTTTTAATCCGGCAATTAATGAGTACTGATTTCTGATGCATTCTGATTTATTTTGAAGTAAATTACAAATGAAATACAATTATAAATAAAAATAAAGTTCGAAAAATAAAGTTTAGTTTTGGAAAAATACATGATACTAAATAACTACTACGTTGTAAAATCTTACAAGCAAGTATTACCATCAAGTCACGTGTGTACATATTGTTACATGTTTGTAGAAAGAAATCCATTGGACCTGCATAGATGCTGACGGCACTCTCGCCGGGGGCTCATTTGACCAGGGGTCAATTTGAGGTCAGATTTAGTAGTGACACTCCGTTAATCAATCTGAGCGGGCGGGTGGTAGCAACATGCGGAGTGTCACTCTGAATACAGTGAACTAAAAAGACACCTGAAACACTCGAAATATACTGAATGAGATGCGGCACCGCGGTGAATAATATATATATATATATATCTACTATATATATATATAATATATATATATATCTAATATATATTATATAATAAAAGAACATGGAATATAATTAAGTATGCTGGTAAGTAACGGTTGAGGGTTCAATCTCCATTGTTAAATCCTGTTGTAAATCTTCTTTAAGCTGCTTTGGATAAAAATGTCTGTTAAATGACTACTCTTGACTACGGCTATATATCTGGGCTTCTCAAAGTCTCCCAACTCTTAACACTTTTCTCTTTCTTCTTCTTTCTCTATGGCTGAAACTCATGTCTATGTCTTCAAACAAAAGCCAACTATATTTCCATACCTCTCAGAGATATCTAGCATGACGTGACCCGCGGTTCTCAGCCCACGGTGGGAAAGACTTCATCTGAAAACGGTCTTTGTAACAAAGCCTGTATCAGATACTGCGACGAAACTGCCCAGAACTTCACACACACTCGAGCCTGGGAACGCACACGAATGCTACGGCCGCATACCACAACCGATCTCTGTCTACAAACAAAGTGCTCAATTAATGATGACCTCAACTTTGCATCCTTCATTCATTATTTAATTGCTGAAATCATCCAGTCCTCTTTGAAGGCGATGTTTATTGTTGCAGGCGTGTTAGAGCTACCAGCCTCCTGTGCTTGTTCTGTTCTTAAAGGAAACCAGGAAATTGGGTGATTCTTTAGATTTGTAGGGCCTTGTTTATGCTTTAAAACAAGTTTATTAATTAAAATCACAATTAACAAGCCCTTCTACCATAGTCCACAGTAGCGAGATCGGCTTCGGCCGAATAAGCGAAAAGACCGAATAAACTATACCGAACAATGATGTGACGCGATCAAATAGAAAAAACCAGCGCAGAGTGAGAGGTGGTGCACTCTTTATTATGCAGCACCGTCAGCAGTGTGGAAGATTTAAACATGTCGGAGAGAGGCTAGAAGAACTCTTACAAGCACCGACAGAACGAGAGACTTTTTAGTGCTCGCATAGCATGTCGTCAATGGAAAGAGAAGGGGAGTTGATTGTTGATGGTGACTGTATGATGATTGGAAAATCGCGAAAAGGGCCTCTTAAAAAAAGTTAGTGATAATTAAATGCAGAAAGTTGTGTTTCTAATACCCCCAGCGAGTTTGCACGCTGTATTCTGACAGCGCTTGCAATGAACTCGCGGCGGATCTGCTTGTTAACCAGGGTTCAAGTCCAAAGTGCGAGGAAAATCTGCGCTGATACATAATAAGTGGCATTGCTCAGTAACAATTTTATGAATTTTTACAAGGCATGTGACAATGCGATACATACGACGAATTCGTAATGAGACTCATTTATAAATATGCTGTCAACAAAAATAAGCATTGAGGTCTTCCTGCGCGTTTCCGCCAAAATAAAAGTTGAGAAAAAGCAAAACTCTTATCAACATTCATAAATGTTAGTATTGTAATTTTACTGTTGTTCTGTAACATACAATAAAAGTAAGACAATAACAATGATAATGATCATTACAACAGCTCTGTTTTAATAAATTTATTATAACATTCACACATAGTGTTCAAATTAGGATCTGTAATACTTTCTAATGTTTTAAAATATGTCTCTTCTCAGCAAGGTTGCTTTTAATTGTACAGTAAAAAAATACCCCCCCAAAGAAGGGTTGATGGCAGAATATTATTTTAATAACTTATTAATTTTAAGTTAAATTGTGTTTTGTTGGTATAGTGTCTGCTAGAATGTTAAAAATGTTCAGTGTTTAATTTTTTTTAATTGTTGTTTTGTAATTGATTTTTTTTCTTTGAAAAGCAAGACAAAACAGTAAAAGCACATTTTGGCTTTTTAATTTATGCAATGGTGAATTTTTTGGGGGCAAAATACATGGGGAAAAAAACCTTGAAAAAACATGTTCGGTATTCGGCCCAGTGTTTAATTTTGTTGGGTTTTGGCTTCGGCCAAGAATTTTCATTTCGGTGCATCCCTATCAGAAGCCATTACTGTAATTGCATATGGCTGTGGAACATTGCTCACTTGCAATATCCTGAAGATATCCATCTTATTGAACCATACTAATTAATTGAATTTTCATCAGCGCTAAGCTTATTAACTGTTATGACAAATTATTCGAGGGGCATACATGTAGGACACCTAGCACATTGCTTTTGAGCATTTTCCTCTTCCAGCCTGAGAAATTATTATCTTTCATTTCAGTTATCTGTCTTTGACTTGGTAAATGCAGTGGACGACGGCCTTGTTTGCGGTTTGACTGAGTAACACACCATGCCTCGCTACTTCAGGGGAAAGTACAGTTTACCGAAGGCTTGTTTGGCCTCGTAAAAATTATGCAAACGAATGTCACGGTGCCGAACGGATGCCAGTGGAGATGAGGGAGGAACACTTACAGGTTCTTGACGGCGGTGATCCCTCGGAAAGCCTTACGAGGAATAGCCTGAATCTGATTCTCGCTCAGGTCCCTGGAGAGAGAGAGATGACAAAGAGAAAGAGAGAGATATTAGGATTTGTTTGAAGCCACTTCACATTTCGGTCGAAAGCGTTTTGAGGAAGATGGACGGTTTGCTGCCGCCCCACTGGAACGACGCGCCTCAGCTTTGAAGACCAAAATTGTTCTACTGACCATAAATGTCACATCCTCCTTTATTCGTCTGGCCTTTTATCACTCCGTCTGTATGTGCGCCTAATGAAAAACATTTCTAAAGCAGTACTTTGTAATGAAAGGTCTCATAGCGGTACGTCCCACAATCCTGCAGAAAATGAAGCAATCATATGCACTTTGAGTAACCCGAGAAAGAAAATAGACAAAAGCAGCTCTACATCAAAATGAATGCCTGGCATTTTTAATGCTCGCTTATGAGCCAAATGATTTTTGACATGTCACAATGGTTGTGCTTAACTTTATTAAGCTTGTTTGTTTGTAGACTCACGCTGGCAAAACATAATTTGAAAACCAGAATGCAATTACTGGCCAAGAAGGAAACAAATGAGATATGGAATATCTGCCCAGCTAATCAAAGCGTCTGCTTTGGAATCATGCCTGCTACACATAACACTGACAGACCACCATGTGGGTTAACCCACCTGACCTTGCTACAACCAATTTCACTGATAAACAATCAGGCGTGGATCCAAACGTGGCGAGGAATTCTGCCAGAGCTCATGCGTGGGACATAATGATGTATCAAGCACAGGACTGCCAGCAATTTCCTCTTAGGAGCATTAAAACTGTAGTTATTGGGCTCTCCCCTCCTTCAGCCCCCCGCCAGAACTGGATACGTGTGTTTTTTTCCTCTTTCCAACCAATCAAGTTTTATTATGGCAAAAATCTTAATAACTATGTTATGCTTTGCAATAAGGGGCTATGGTATTTCATCGAACTGTTCTTGATGGTTTTTGACATGTTCCACAATCCTACATTTCTTTTTTTTTCTTTTTTACAGCACTCTTGGCTTGATGTGAACATCATGTTCCTTTGTGTATCCTTCAAGTCGAACTATGCAGCGCATGCACAGAGGAGGGCAAACATTTGCCGAGTAAAAACTCATAACATCCCATGATCATATGCCACAGAGTGTGAAAATAGGGCCGCTGTTTATAGCATTATCACACTGGACAAGAGCGAATGTATATCAGCACTACTTCTCTGATGGTCTAAACAGATAAAGTGCAGAGATGGTGAGGAGCACAGAGGCAACTTCTCTTTGCTTTGGCTTTTTAATTCTTCATGAATGGCGAAGCACCGGCCTCGTGCATCCTTGGCGTGCCGCGAGCGCAACGTAGTACTTTACAGCACTTCCACTGCTAATAAATGTTTTATTGCTTTGTTTACTCAGTGGAACCTTTTTCATTATTTCAACAAAAGGCAAATTGTCCCAGCCAAATAACAGCACTTATGAAACACAATAAGTCTCAGAGGTGCTCTCGCCGATGAGCGACAGAGAGAAACTCCATGTCAGAAGAAAAAAGCAAAACAAAAATGGTCTCGCAGGCTTTGGGTTGAATGAGATGATTTCTAACAAAGAATTACAGACAGAATTAAAGAGACAATAGAAGTTTATGAGATATGAGAATTATACTGGCAGGAGGAATGTGAGCATGTACGCTTTCAGCGTTTAACGCTGTTAAGGACACAAATCCATGGTGGACTTCGAAGAAGACAAGCTCTCAAAGACTTTAAAACACAGGTTGATTAGGCAAGTAGAGAAACTGTGTTTGATGCTATTTTCGCTAAAACTGTAAAATTAAATTTTAGTAATATTATGTGTTTTATATAATCTCTATATATAACATATGAAACAAAGCAAAATTCCCTAAGCCTTACCTAAGTCTTGTTTTGGATAATATAAACCTGATTGAAACTATTTTGCAAAACAGACAAAATTTTCTACAAAGAATCTTTGGCAAATATAGACTATATTATATATACGATATACATATATATATAGTATAAACTCATATGCTGTGTAAAATAATTTTGTTTTGGAGAAATAAACTGAATTTTACAGCAAAAATAAACTGAGCTCAATCCTGGTATACACTGCTAAATTGGGCGTCTTAACAGATACTGGAATGAATGCTTTAAGGTAAAAGTTACAGATTCAAAGCAGACATAAACCAAACAGTGTTTGTTAAAGGACAGAGCTGCATCGGTCCCCCTCCTCTAGCAATCTGCTTGCAAATTTCATTAATTTAATTTGGCTTTGGCCCTGCTCTCTCTGACTGTCAGGATGCCTGCCATAAATCTCCCTTTGATTCCATTACGGCTCCCATGTCCAGACAACCTGGCAACGCCAAAACATATTACAGATAAACGCTCAGCAACACGCAAGGATATGAGAGCCGAGCTGCGAGGAGGATCTATCCTTACACACACGCACAGACTCTCTCACACACAAAGGTCAGACAAAGCGAAACGCTACATACTTCATTAAAGCTGTTGTTATGCCACTCAGCAAACATCATGTTTTCAGTCGAATGCACACAAGAAACAATGATAAACGGTTAAACATATGCACGGAAGAGAAGACCACTAATAGTTCAATACATACATCTGTCACATTTCGAAAGCTCAATATTTTGCCAATATAAATCAATGGGAGATTTTCAAACTTTAATCTTTAACGATTGCTTAAGAAGTTTCATAGTACATCTTTTGAAAGTGGTTTTGGCTTAATTAACTGCAGACGTTTTCTACTTAGGGGTTAGTGGTTTAGAATAAATCTTAAGCAGAGGGGATTTTTCCTCCATTCAAAAGATGTACTATGAAACTTCTTAAGCAATTGTTAAAGAGAAAAGTCTGAAAATCTCCCATTGATGTATATTGACAAAATATTGAGCTTTTCAGCCCTTTTCTCTTTAATCCTCAAAGTCTTGCTTAAGAAGAAGTAAAGCACGTTTCATATGTACTATAGTATAGTAGAATAGTTTTTTTTTTTTTTTTTTAGTTTAACATTTTCCCCCCCCCCCCTTTTCTTCTTGGTGGAAAAGTGAGTGGAACAACACCCATGAAAGTGAAAGTGGTTGAAAGTGGTTGAGTGGTTGGTTGGTGGAAAGAAAAGTGGTTTTAAAAAAGTCAAAAAGTAGTGGTTTTGGCTTAATTAACTGCAGACGTTTTCTACTTAGGGGTTAGTGGTTTAGAATAAATCTTAAGCAGAGTCCGTCCATTCATTTTCCAAACAGCGTAAGTAAGTTTCTAGAGCAGAATATCAATACACCGCTACCTTACAAACACAGTAAAAAAACAAAATTGAGGGAATGTCGGTCAATTCTCTTTCTTATCACGCTTTACGAATGTCACTCTTATCTCTCCAATGAAAAATGGAATGCTGCGGTTTTACAAGAAGGTTATTTGCTTCGGTTTTGTTGTTTTCTCGCTCTGTTTAAACCACAAAGGAAAAGAGTGATTGTCTAAGGAAGCAGCGGAAACTTAAACATGCAGGATGGCTGAGACCGGCTCTCATTCAGCAATGACTCACACACAAAAAGCTTCTCAGGTGCATATGCAGAGTTTTCTTTCTTACCCTCATTCTACTGTAATGTTGATGAATATGGATCATTTTAAATGAGGGAGCATGTTCATGCAGTTAGTAATTAGCATAAAGCACGCACAGACTCACCCATCTCCATAGAAGAGCCTTCTGAACAAGTCATCCTATTCAGCAATTCAGTAATCTCTGCAAACATATACCTTACAGCATATAAAGATGCAATCTTACCTAACAGCACCCAGAGCAAGAGTAAAGCCAACTGTGCCATCCTCAAAAACACAAGAGACACCTTTTATGCACACATAGATTACACTGCATTTTATGCAGAAATGATTAAATAAGTCAATAAATAAGACTTTTAAATAGTTCACTAAGTTATTCAATTAGTTTCTGATTAGCTTAATAACAGCAAAAACACCAACAGCAATTTACTACAAATCAATACTCTAAAATATTTTATAATCCCAATATATATATAATTAAATACTACCAATCAAATGTTTTGGGTCAGTAAGTTTATAATATATTTTTAAAAGAAGTCTCTGCTCACTAAGGCTACACGTTTGTTCATAAATACATTAAAAACAGCAATATGAAATTTTAAATCTTTCCATTTTAAAATACTTCATAATTTACGCATATGACGGCAGAGCTGAATTTTCACCAGCCAGTCTTCATGGTCCTTCCGCCCTCCTTCTCATATGTTTCCTTGCGGACATTTCCGTCTTTTTATTCAAGTATCACGAGTTGACACGCAGAGATGGTTGCTTACATGGCTTGGTAGCCCCCCTCGTCACTTTTTATATTCTGTCGCCTCGGCACTTCACAACGCCCCGACACTTCGTGCTCTCCCCCTCTTTATTCCCTTAACGTCCACTGTCCCTTCTGGATCACACACTTCCTACACATCCTTGCTCGAATACAGGGCCTTTGCTTCCCCATCCCCCCCCTTCAACCCACCTTTTCCCCGTCTTCGCCCCCCCCCCCCACCGTCCCCCCTCTATCCCTTTCCCCCCCCCTCTCACCCCACCTCGGTCCCTCCCTACTCCCCATTTTCAGCCTCGGTTCCTGATCCCGGCTTTGATGGGAACTGCGTGACTGTTCACCACTATTCATATTTCAGTATATGTTCGCATAGCCCACGTCTCTTCGGAGTTCACAAGCGACTCCATGTGCCGTCACGTGATACTGCTGCGGGTAGGGTCGGTGAAGAGCCGATCCTGAGAGGCGCGGCACAGAGAAGGGGCGACGCCAAGGCGCACGAGCAGAGACAGCGCAAACGCGAACTCCGCCCTAGACGAGCACGCAGCGACGAGGTGCGGGCACATTACCCAGCCAAGGTATGGCTCGATTGTCCGGCTGGTACCGGTACGCGGATTATATATCCCCCCTGTCGATCAGCTTTCGTCATCGTCTGCTGCAGCATCGGGCTGGATTAGTAGCCACTTGGGGATATCATTTCCTTATTTCGTTTTTATCATTTCAAACCAGAAAGTCAACCACCGGAGACACATGATGCAGGCTTCATCCCAATGTATGAGGCGTATATCGAGCTAACAAGAGCGTAGACCCAGAAAGAGGAGGAACGGCAAACACAGAGAAAGGAATGGGTGCCCGGGGGACACGGATTGATATGTCTCCCCCCTGCCCGTGCCTCTCTCTCACATTATCGCACTGCGTCTGCTTCTGTCACTCTTTGGGCTCTTGTGGGCAGGGTGCTTCTTGCATGCAAGATGGCGCAATTTAATCTCCGGACGGCAGCGGGAAGCCGGTCTTCGGCAGACAGAGGCCGCGGTGCCTGATGGGCTCCATTGGAGATCCCGGCGGATCTCCTACGCAGCCGCCTTGCGACTGTGGATGAAGCACGCGTCCTAGAGGCAGCGGCCCGCCCGGGAAGCGGCCTCGGCGGCGAGTCGCCCCCTGCCCCCAGGCGTGCTGTTACGCGACCACCGCTGGGTCGGCAACGGCAGGTACGCTAAAGGTTCCACAGCCATGCGCAGGTTCATTAGGTTAATTCCCAGGAGACGCGCCGCAAACCCCTCCGCTAAGATGTACTTCGCCAAGGATCTATTGACCCCCCCCCGATCGAGCCTACGCTGTAGTAAGGAACAGCCACTCGAGCACTGGGGAAAATCGACGGCGTGTGCAGTCTTAAACATGTGGAGACCCAGACGATGCTCAGAGCGGGCATGCTCATGCGTTCACTGGGTGTGGGCGCCTGCTTCTGAGTAGGATCAAAACCCAGCCTCTCAACACGACGAGCCCACAAGGGAGAGTAGTTGTACATACAATACCTTCGGACCTTGAGGGATCAGAGTTGTGTCTGGCTGGATATTTTGTTTTTGTCCTTCGGGTGTCATGCGGAAAAGCGAGGAGGTAAGAATGAGCACAGATGGCCAGTGGCTATCGGCTGACGTTCGCGACTGGGGGTTATAAGGATGCCACTGATCTGATGTCCTTTCATTTAAAGACAACACGCCAAGGAAGATCCGAGGAGATAAGCAAGGGATCAGACACCCCTGGGATGGCGTCCAGATACATGACCCAGGTTTGTTTTATGAAACCCGAAGACGTCCTTAAGTCCATACCCATTCAAGCGTAGGCGGTTGCCATCGTTACTCGTAGAGAAGCAGAATTAGCCTCTTGCATCAGGTTTCCACATCAAGCGGAGGCCTTTCCCACCTGTTTTTGGAACGACCAATCAGGTAACACTTATTGAGATTAAGATTATGCTATAATCGAGGCAAAGAGTGTGGCAGAACTAAGATGAGTGGACCGCCCGTAGCAGAGACGTATTTGTATCTTTACCGCGGTTCACGGTTAGGTCGTGAATGGGGAGCTGGCCCTCTCTCGTCTGTCAGCCGTTGTTATCAACTGCGGAGTATCTCCCGCGCCACTGCTTTCCAACATATGGCTTAGGCCCTGAACGCTTATATGAGTATAATGGCTTTGAGCGGTGCCCCGGTATCTTAATGACACGCGTGCTATGAGGAGTACTAGTTTCATTTGGACGAGCGGAATCCGACCGTTCGACATATTATCTCTTCTGTTCTTATGCTGCGTGAAATCACCTCAGCCCCGCTAGCCTCTCCCCTGCCGTAGTCTCTTTGCTCGAGGTTACTAACGAGTTCGCGAGTGACGCTATTTTTCCAACGAATCTATCATCTGCAATGATGGACCGAAAACGGGACCTGGTATATATTCTGTTATGGCAGGTGGGTGCACAGACCCGTAGGGTCTAAGCCTCAACACTCTGGGGAACGTGCCAACTGAGAACCATGTAGGCAAAGAGCGTTACATCGTCTGATCGTAAGAGGGGAGGCATGACCCAGCGGGAGCAGACAGAGCTGACGCTTGCTATATCGATGGAGTCTCCTCCATCGCGTAAGATAATTGGTTTATCAACCCACCAACAAACTAGTCTAAAAGGGCCATTCCAGCATACTTCTATATACGTTGTAGAATTGCGCCGCCCGCTTGTATTATACACCACGCTTGTTTTTTGTCCAACGTAAATCCCACAATAATACATTCTTGTTCGATCAAGCACGACAGCTAATCAATTAATCTGAAAAAATAAGGATTAACAAGAGGATGGATTTCAGGCTTAGTTCTGTACCTGTGTGGAGGCCAATTCGACCACAAAACGGGGATGTGGATCGATAGGTCGTCTGCCCATATTCGAATAAATATATTATTGTTATTAGTTTGGACGTAGGTCAAACCAGAACAAATCTCAAACTATCCATTTTACTTTTTCCTTATAGGCAGGTGGACACCAAAAACAAATGTAAAAAAACGAAGCTCGTGAGTGGTTAATAGAAATCTACGTACAATATGATATCATGAATTACTAAAGTCACCCTTCAGCTTCACTTTAAAACCATCAAAATATTACTGATGTAGTTTTAAGATATAAATATAGTTGTTAATGTGCTGATTTGCTGCTCACGAACCAGTTCTTATTATCACTGTTGAATACAGTTGTGATGCTTAATATTATTGTTATTTTCAGGATTCTTTGATGCATATAAAAGTTAATTTACTTGAAAGCACCAGACCTATTTAAGACACTGACAATTCAGCACTAAGTACACGTGATCTGAATTCCATAGCTCTTTGCTAAAAGTGAAAAAGAATCAGGAGAGGTAACGGTATTGAGTTTCAGAAAACTCAACATCTAATGACACCGACACTTGGCCATAAACGTACTAGACATGACTATACTGATTACGTAAGCCCTGCAACTATAAAGATATATATAAAATAAGATGGCCATACCAGAAGATAATATTTTAATATGGATATAAGCAGTAATGAGGGCATAGTAGCCGAGCATGGTTGAAGGGTAAATAAAGTTCAGGCCGTATTATAGACGGGTTGTACCAACAAGATGATTTAAACAAGAAATGTAAGACGGAGATATCTGAAACCCATCTGCCGTTCTTAAGTTCTTTGTTGTGACGCAGTCGTCAGACCTGTGTAAGGACGTGGTGGAAAGCACCACCAGAGGGAAAGAAGAAGGTAGTAGAAGCTGGTGGAGTCCTTGTTAGACAAATGATCAGCGTTCTTTGGCCAGCCCCGTTCGTGTTTTGTGATCTGAAGTCCATGTGCGTTGGTATGCTCCTCGTTTAGTGTTTTTTACTTGTCTATGACTCAAGCACAGCCCTTGGGCACCCCTTTACTTACTCGAACGGTTTTTTATGTGCACTACTAATTATTTATATTTATCTCAGGCTCATTTACCCAATACAGATTGCGTCTTTAAACCCCGTTCAGAGCTGTGCATACCGTCCTTCTGCTTGTGTGTGTTTTCTGTGGCAAGGAGGACGGGCCTGAGGTTCTCGAAAGTTCGTTATGAACCGGGATCTAGGTGAATGCAGTGCTTCTCCAACGCAAAATCGTGTTCCTAAATGCCGCCTCAGAATGGACCCCTCTGGGCTTTTTGTATAAGCTTTTGCTAACTTCTACATTACATCTGCTGCCTGCACTGTTCTGTAAAGATGTTCGCTCCCGTTACTGGTATGCATGTACTTGACTTAGAAAATATATCGAAGTTCCCCAATCCCCGGCGATTACGTAGTTTGCTCTTAGTTTGGACCCGGCTTTAATTAATGTTTGGAGTGTCTTCATGGATTTTATCGCTCCCTTACACTTTCGGCTCTAAACGCCTTTTTGGCCCCCGGCCCCGAGGAGGTTTCGAACAACGTAGCTGAGGTTCGTGACGAAAAAGGGGAGAGGGCTGGGCTGAGGGGGTGATTTTGTAAGGGGTTAATGCACTTATTCTCGGTGCCATGGTGTAATTTTCTTTTGATCTGCTCGTCTTGCCGGATACAGGACCGGCGCGGTTACACAGCCTTTTAGGATCCATTTTTATAGGCAATAAACGTTCCAGTTATTAATTGCGGGAATGAAGCGAATTTTGAGAGTGCGATGTGTGTGTAGTTTCAAGATGGGGTGACGTTGATGGCTGCGAAGGACACCCCCCAAAATGCCCTTTTCCAGTCTCACAAAACAATGGAGAGCGACAGGGGTCTTGACACCCAGGGAGCGAACGTGTGAAGAAGAAAGCATGGGCTGCTCATAGACACTAGGAGTTTAGAGGCTTTTAAAGTGGTGGGTTGGAGGCACAGGAGTCGCGCTCAGTCCCGGCGCGGGGCCTCCTGGCATGTCCTCAATCTAAGAAGCTGGCGGCTTAGGAGAGTGGTGGGGGTGGGTTTTGGCTGGTTTTGGGACTTCGGTCCTGTTGAGGATATGGACATGTCAAGGGTTTCACTTTTCTTCATCGTTGCGTCCGCGTTGAGGTCACAGTTGCCTCCCTGTGCGACCTAGGCGAGCATTTTCGTCTGATCGCCAGATATCTTATTTCAATCCTTACAGAAGCCAACGGGGTTGGGCAGCGTTGGCGAGTATGGGGTGATTTTGGCGTCAGCGGCAGCGCATTTGACCGTGTGCAGGTTTTGTGTGGTGTATCCCGTGTATTCAGCCTTTTCTTATGTCTGTCTCTACAGAGTGACTTATACTGTATGGTATACTGACAATCATCCTTCGCCACTTCTGCGCTGATAGCGTCTTTTATCGCTGGCGCGCTGCGCGTCAATTTGAGATGCATTGATGCCCATAGTTGTTAACAGAGTCCCGTACAGTCCAGGACACATCCCCCTAGCTCGTCTCTTGTAGCATGAATTAGCTGACTAGGCTGTGTCGTTTGTGTTTTCCGGTGTTTCTCCCCCCCCCCCCCTCTTTCTTCCCTTTGCATTTGTGTGGGGTAAGTAGTGTGTGACGCTGGGTGTAAACACTCAGATCTCACGGTAACACATGGTAAAGGAGTATCCAACACCACGCCACTAGTACCATGAAGTAAAAACGTAACTCAATTATTTCGCTTCTGCTATGAATCTATGAATCTATAGCGACCTCTAATCTATTATTAGCGTCGATGTACTCGGTATGGACTCTTCTGCTGATTCGTGATGATTCCTATCTATCTATCTATCTATCGGTCTGTCTGTATGATACGTTGTGGTGTGTAGTGTGTGGTGTGTGTGTTCATTTCATCAATCCTCTTGCCCATCTGGCTCCATCTATCTGTTCAGCAATTATCTATACATCTGTTTTCTAAATACCTACATACAAATCCATCCATCATCCATTACTGGCTATTATCTCCATCCTATGAATATCTATCCTTTAGAATACATCCATCCTGCTATTCTGTGCATCCAGAGGATCAATCACCTCCATTGCTATTCGGTTCATCCACAGAGTAGTGAGCTCCATCCCCATTGCGGATTACACTGGTCTCAAGTATCTATCCATCTCAATCTACGGATTCATCAGCCAGTCCCAACACAGATCCATACCAGGAAGAATATCTGTCGATCGCTCCACATCTATCTGTTCAGCCATATGTCTAATTCTTATGCTCATCCATCGATCTATCCAATTGTTCATTATTAATTCATTATGCCATCAATACAACAACCCACTCATCATTGACAACTGTATATATACATGTGGTCTCTATGAAGCGTATTCAGATGTCTAATTGAGGTGTATGTTATATGTTATATAAACTAAGCAACATATTAGGTGTTGCCTTATGAATTTGAGTGTTTTGCACATCACACCACCCAATCAAGCAATAGGCACATATGCAAAAACCAGAGTTGCACCCTAAGACAAAGAGTTGTACACACTCTCCTTCCAAAAGTGAACAGTCCCACCATGTTGGCGGTCGAGGAGAACTGACCTCCAGATGCGTGTGAGCTCACTAGGAGAGAAAGCTCTCACATCAGGTGACCAAGAAGTGTCACCAGTCAGTCTGCACGTTCTGTATAGATTGGAGAAGATGAGGATGTGAGCCTAGAAACGATGTCTGAAACAATCTTAAGTCTGCACAGGCTTTGGCACTTGTCTTTCCAGTTCACCAAAAGAATCAAACTAGACATCTCAAGTGAGTTTCTCCTTCGCTCTTTTTCACTTTCCACTACATCATTCAAGTCACGAACATCCTTGGAGATGCACAGAATCCAGCGTCTTCAAACCCGATTGACGCAAGTCAGAGACTCTGCAGAAAGCATTTAGTAGAATCGCAAGGCCAAAACCTTGAAGTAAAAGGACCAGCAGACTTCTTACAGAAAACTGACCTTCGGACACGTCAATGACCAAGGCAATGCAAAAGTTCATGACATTAACTAAAGCGAACAACGCACAGGTTAGTAAAGCTACTAGACCCGTTCAAAGGCGGCTGATGGTTTCACTCAGAGTGAGGTTAAAGTACTGCTTTTCATATTTATGTCTGGTTTTTCCCAGGGGTGATGGTTTCATCCATCACTCCTCATTTGCCCTTTCCCATGTATGAGTGATTGTTTGTGTGTTTGTTAGACTAGTTTGTGTTAGTGTTTAGTAAATAAAACTCTTGTGCACAAATTACATAAGTCTCTGATTCTGCCTGTGGCCTGGAAGTTGAACTCTTAAAACAAAAAGTACAAATTAATGTCCCTTCCGATTTGTTGCCGCCGCTACATGCTCTACGCAAACCAGTAATACTTTAGGAAAGTATGTGATGTCTTGTGGCACGAAAAAATATCCTTTCCTAGGTTGAGCTTATGAACTCACACTGACATGTTCGCCTGGAAGAAAGCTTGAACCGATTCGTTGAGTGAACAAATGTCCATTCTGCTCTACAGCTTCCTAGCAGCGAGCTGATATAAATACTTGGTATTAATCATAAGTATTTATAGCATTTTCGCCTTGATGAGCGAGCTATTTGCTCATGGTTTCATTCGAAATTAGTCGAGCGTGCCGTTCGTGACTGTTCATCCAGCCGGTCTCAAATAAAACAACAGTGGTCAATCACGTAAGCCGAGTTTCTTTGAACAGACAACAAGAACCACCCACAACAAACCCACTCCAAACTCTGAGATCACAAGCGATCCCAACAACATCCAACCTCAGTGCACCAGTTATACAAAGAATGGCGTCACGAGAAACATATAGGTAACAAGATCAGACCGTTGGAATTGGCCATTTCGAATGGCACGTAGGTCCCGGAAAGCTCTTCAGCATGAGTAGTAATCCAGTAGTGTGGTAAACGGGCCTAATGTCCAGCTAATGGGAATTAGAGGCTAAAAATGGTTTCGCCGGCCACTAGACGGCGACCAGCTCAGTCACCTTGACGCCATCCTTGGTCCTACTGCATTTGCTCGGAAAAAGACTGATGCTGTGCATGCAACGGACCGTCGTTGCTCAGCGTAAGGTCATACGCGGCTGGGGTAGAAGGATGCGGGTCCTGGAGCGTGCGATCGATCACTTGCGGCAAGGCGGTGACCTAACGCCGCCCGTGACATCCTGAGCGGCGCCGTCCGTCCTCCATCGAGAGCCAGTTCAGCAACGAGTCCAGGACTTCCCCTGTAGAGAAACACGCAGGGTTTAAACACACCATTCACCCCTATCTGCAGACAGCGCCGCTAGCAATTGCAGGGGGGGGCGGCAAGGTGGGAGTGTTTAAGCCTGAAGGGATGCTGTGGTATAATAGGGGGGGGCGCTGTTAAGTCTATGGGGCCCGAGGAAAGAAGGTTTTCGTCTACGGTACTGAAATACTGGGACAGTGTAGGGTGTGGAGAGTCAAGGGTTAGGAGATAATTTTTGAGAGGTAAAGGGGCAGCTGTGAGGAGGACTCTAAGTGCGGGGCCGAACAATGTTACACAGAAATCTGGACACAGATCTCTGAGGGGAAAAAAGTGGAGCGCCATTGTCAAAATAGGTTTTCATGCTCTGTAATTACTCAACATATGAGTCTAAGAAGGTCAACATTGCACGCTAATTAACATGTAACCCAACCTGAGAAAAGTGTAATTGCGTCCATAGAGAGGAAGAGAGGTAGAGAGAACAACTCGGAGGTTAGTACATGAGGCCGGGTCCCACGGGGCCCCAATCAGCACGAGTTTCTTTTAACATGTTAAAAAATATTGTTCCGCTTTCCAACAATGGCCACCCAGCAGATAAGGATAAACAAAGGTTTCCATATATGAATAATCACCAAAGTGGATGAAAAGAGCCAGACCATGACTTAAGTGCTTAATTAACATGCTAAATGTTAAATGTTACAGAAGAAATATGAGAGCTAATGGAGAAGGTAGCTGGGAAGATTTTTTCTCAAAGGGATTCGTTTACACACGTTACAGAAGAGACGAATGAGGAAATTAAATTTGGCTTGATCACGAGATCTGAGTATTAACTGAATGGTGATTGCTAAGATTCTCTCTGTGCTGCTATTATTGGTAAAGAGAGATGTTTTTTTTATTATTTTTTTATGTGTAAGACAATAAAAGACAGAAAAAAGCGGAGGAAGCTAGTGAGTAGACAGAGAGAGGATACCAGATACGAGAGCGAGGGAGAGAGAGGAGAGAGAGAGAGAGAAGCGAACAAAAGACGCAGATGCATCCCTGACCACAAGATGGAGCCCCCAGGCTTCTCTCCACCATTGAACCAACCAATCAATAAATTAATCTCTGGTGGAGAGAAGGTGTAGGAGGGACATACAGACCTGGTGCCTTGGCAGCCTCCACCTTTACCCACAAGCTTAGACGTGACCACATTAACACACTGAAGGTTCAGCCAGACAGTGGCAGTTGGTATCTGCAGGGAGAGACGCTAGGACTGTTTTCCTAACCACAGAAGCTGGGAAAAACCAGGATATGCAGCACTGGCTGCTGCAGAAACAAAAAAACTAGTGATGTACTGATTAAAATTCTGTCTGATACCAATAGGTTTCATGTTGCGGTCAATAACCAATACATAACCGAGGTAACACTTTAGGGACCAATTCCCACTAATACTGTATATAGTTGCTTATTAGCATGCATATTACAAACATATTGGCTGTTTATTAATACTTAAAAAGCACATATTAATGCCTAGAATAACATATTATTCTGCTTGACTATATTTTAGATCCCTACCCAATACCTAAACTTAACAAACTACCTTACTGACTATTAATAAGCAGCAAATTAAGAGTTTACTGAGGCAAAATTCATATTTAATAGTTAGGTAATAGTGAGAATTGGTCCCTGAAATAAATTGGGACTAACCAATAATACAATTCCATACTATTTTGTGTAAAAAGTTAAAAGAAAACACGAAAGCTTTTCAAACCTACAAGTGAATGTAAGCATCAAAATTAGAATGACAGTATGAAAACGGATATTATTTTGAGATTGCAAAAGAGTGCATTTAACGGTGTATTAAGTATCAGTGTTTGTATTGACTAAAGTGACAGACTAGGATGGCCACAGGCAACAGAGGAAATAAGCATAAATGATAATACCCAATAATGATCAACACTGATGAATAAGTATAAAAAAAGAAAAAAGTATGTCAATAACCAATATGGTAGTGATATATTATGCATCCCTAGCAAAAATGTGTTAACATGGAACACACAAAAGACAACCTTCAAAAAACTTTTATAAATGGAAATATCCGCATGCAAAATGACCAAACTGACATGAAATCAACTAAAGAGAAGGATAAGCATGCAGATGCAGCAGTTCATAGGGAACGGTAGTTTTATACAGTATTTACATTCTGTTACTCAACTGTCTGTGCTTCATTTGTCCTGGCAGTGGAGGATGAGCATAAAGTGTTCCCTCTCATTTTCCCACCAATTTGCTGACAAACAAAGACCCAACGGTCTGTTCACTATCTGGCCACTAAAAACAAGAAACCAGCAGGGGTGAGCAGATTGCTGCCCACCTACACAGTGGTGTCTTTAGCACGGGCAGGCATTGTGAGACACCACGGGCCATTATAAGACACAGGCATTTCATAAAAGAACCAACCCGAGATGGCCGTGCGCCATAGGAGGAACTCTCATTTGATTCACAGCAGGACAAATACACATTGGGGGAATGGGTGACAGAAATGGCTTTTGTCAATAGGGTTGCCATAATGGAGACAGTGAGCTGCCTCAGTCGCCGGCCACTGTGTGTAAACTGCTTCCTGAGATTAGTGTCGAAACTCTGTTTATCTGATTTCCTAATCAAATCAGCTACGCCGCCACATGCCAGCCGGCCTTTTCATAGCTGGATGTTCTGTGACACCAAACATCTCTACCATGGCCCGATGCCACCCCGCTCACCCCCAAAACAATTTGCTGTACTACACAAGGAAATCAAATCGAATTCACCTTCAGCCATGGCTATTCACTCTCTGCCATTGACTATTTGGGCTTCAAATATGACTCTATTGTGCCCATATACACATTGTATGAAATGCAATAGTGTATGGTTTTATTGATTTTTTCTCCAAAGCCTAGATTTTAACCTATTGGCATATTCTGTCAAAAATAACCACAAACAGCAGTTTGATTAACATACGAAACAAAGGTAAAACAGAGGTCTAACTGGGTCTTTACCCTCATAGGGACAATTTGGTACCCCTAAATGGTGCATATTAGTACCTAATATGTACTACAATACACCTTTTAGGGATAGATTACATACAAAAGTATATCGTTGATGGTACCGTATCAGAGACAATTTCTGTGCTGCCCATATTCCTTGTGCTGTAACTGCTATCCTGAAGAGTCTGCTGTATAACTACCCCCTAACTTAGCTAAAACACCTTCTACAGAAACACAACATTTCCTGTGCTGCCAGCCTGGTTTCCTCTTTTACAGGCTCTTAGCTCTTGTCTTTCCAGTCTTGGAGATACGCTATCATCCGTCACTCTTTGGTAATTGTTTGTTTTCCAAGCGTCACTCAAGGGCCAGCGCTATCGCTTTTCAATGCTCCACATTCCGACAATAACCGGTCGGCTTTGGTTTCTGTCTCTCCGCGAGCCAAGAATGTGAAGTCTAAAGGTTGGTTAGATCCTACCCATGAGCCTTCCAGCTGCTAAATGTATAAACCATAAGAAATTACACATGAAACCTTGGGCCCTTTAGCGTTGATCAAATATAAGGCCATGCGATGATTATTTCCCTTGTGAATCTTGAGCTTCAGCCAGAGCCTCAGACGTTGAGGCCCAGTTCCTCTCGTCCTCCTTCCATTACAGCCCTGATGAGCAAGAAACTGAGCTCTAATTATTCAGAGAAAAATAAATGGTCATTTAGAATTGAAAAACAACCGATGAAAACTCTTTGTTTCATGCTTTGGAAAGTGGAAATGGTCAGACTATAAACTAATCACGAAGTTAAGAATGCTTTGTTGTGCCAACTGGGAATACGTTGGCACAATGAGGTCATGTGCAGCCAAAAATGGCCTTGCCACACAGCGTGTGCCCTTCCATCCACAACGGCTGGTTAATATGACATCTGACTGCGCTGGTTTATTTTTCCCCATTATACGGTTTGATCAATGTGTGTGGCTACCAAGGGCCGTAAGTCAAGCCCCCCTGTGCTTCAGCCTGTGGAATGTTCCATAGATGGTGAATTTCACCTCTGTAGAGGATGATCTCACTGATTATGACATCATGAAGGCAGGTTGATTTATTAAGACCCACTGATGAGGCCGTATTTAAATAAACATCAGCATCCCTTCCAGAGTTAAATATATGGTTCCCCGAGGGCCTACACATGGCCTGGCTGGGGGGGTTTAGGGTTAAGAAGGAAGTCGAGGCGATTCGTTTGAGTCGATGACTTTAACACTCTGTCCCCGTTCAAACTTACGCGCCCCGTGACAATCTCGACCATGTGCGTGGGGATACTCTGGAATCGCCTATGCAGATTACTGTAAGAACAACAGCCCGTGGTGGTGTTAAACCTCTGCTAAATAGCTTGTCTACCCTTGTTAACACCCAAGCCCGGGCTGAAATTGAGTTCAGCTGTGGCATGGCATTACTGAGCATTTTATGTGCTGGATCATAAATCAGGGCCCCTCACGCCGGCTGCAGCCCCTCAGGCTACATTTCCACCTTCCTTAGACCCCATTAGCTCCTACATAGTCTGCTTTCCGGAACGGGCCGCAGGAACGCTACAACAAGTGTCACTAACGCTGCAACATTCACGAAAGCGTGGCCCACCTCGGTATAGCGACTGCATTTTATAGCAGTTCCATTTCTCTGAAGGACATCTGGTCACGCTGTGGGTGCTTCTCGTTGATGGGGTCTGCCATGCTTTGACCGGTACGAGCGTGAGCTTTTATATAAGCTTTCTCACAGTGAGCGAATATGGGAATTAAGGTAATCGTAGCTTCGGGGCCAGACATATACAAAGGGTGGGAGCAAGGGCCAGTGATTACACCGCTCAGGGAATTGAGCTGCGAGAGCTGAGGGAACAGACTTGCTCACCTGCAATCGAGCTGCAGAAGGCCGCTATTGTAATGAACCTGAGGGGATTATGGCGTGTTTGTGAAGGTGTGTGTGTGTGGATAAATAATGACAGAGGTGGGAGGAGTGTTTGTGTGTGTGCATAATGAAAGGGCAGAGGGAATATGTGAGCATGTGTGTGTGTGCATTAGGGTGGTGCAGGCATCTGCTTGGTTTCTTCGGGGCGGCACCCCCCAGCCTTCGATCCCAAGACCGGTGTTTTATGCGCCGGCGTGCATCCCTTTCGACGGCACCCCTCCCCCACAGACAAACTTTTCTCTATAATGACATATCCCCCACATACTCAAATTACCGTTATAAATCAACTAAAAACATTTACAAAAAAATTCAAATATCAAAAATACTATAAAACTAAATATTTAAAATCTTCTTTTTCTACTATAATAATTATTTTTTCCCCTAACCATCTGGGTTACTTCATTCCTCTCAAGCTGATAAAGTATGAACGGACCCGAAGTGGCCGTCGGGCCCCTATGATCTAGTCGCTCGCCTTCCTCCAAGGTCACCACACAGCCCGTGAACCACCCACAAACACCGGCCACCAGTGCGACGCGTGCGACGATCAGCCTTTTTTTTTCTTTTTTCCTCCCCCTGCCGCCCCACGTGAGCACGCCCACACGTTGGGGTTCACGGTGCAGGCAGGAGAGACAAGCGCAAAATCGCCAATAGGCGATGGTATGCAGGCAGGTCGAACGCGCGGTCCCTTTGCAAGGACACCGCAAACCAGCATACATCCTCTGTACGGTACCAAGAAAGAGCAAGAGAATCTCCCCTTGGGGCTGACGCACCGCTCCTGAAATTCTAAAACATCCCCTAGGCCCACGATTCCCACACCTGCACCACCCAACACCAAAAAAATATTGGGAAACAAGAGGAAGTCTACTGGACCAAGCTATGATACACATACCGGACATGCTATGAGAAGACATATAGAGCGACGAAAAAGTAAAATGAAAACTACAAATACTCAACAGTATAACCCAAACGTGTCATTTCAAATTAAAAAAAGTTTTTTCAATGTAAACCAAAATAAAAGGTTCAAATTGATATCAAAACAAAAAAAATACAAAACAAAAAGAACTAGCAAAACATGCCCGAGCTACGGTGTGCGGACAGACGAAGCACCCCCACGGTCCAAGAGCTGAGGCCACCTTTTGGGTCAGACCTCTCAAGCAATCACTTGGTATGCAGCACCGCTGGAACAAATACTTACTTGCTATAGCACTCTTGTTGGTTAAAGTCAAAAGAAGTTTATCGGATGATGACATACCGTCACATCACCTTCTTACTGTTTGCAAAGTTCCTGCTTTCTCGTCACCTGAAAGGCCTCCAGGGCACCAAGTCCAGCTGAGCCCATCAGAATCCTCCCGCAGCACCAACAGGAGTCGCACCCCTGAGGTAACAATCCTTCCCGCCGGACCCAAGCAATCTCACAACCCTCCTTTCTGCATGTGTTCGAATTTAAACTGTACCCAATATAGTGTCACAAATGGCACACTGCTCCGACACACTGCAGTGAGGGGGGTTTTGTGGTCATGCAGGCAATGTGAGAATCGATTAGCCCCAAGAACTCTCTATCATGTCCTGTCTTATCTCTACTACTCGCTAAGGAGGAAGATTAAAGAGCAAAAAAAAGTTGGCTGACATCAAACAAATGCTCTAGCTCAACATTAACAGGCATTAATTTACAACAGCTGGCCCGTCAAGTTTGATCATAAGCCAATCCTGAGACTACGTTTTCTGGAGGTACAAGTACAGAGATTTAAGCTGCATCTAAGCATTTCTAAATCCCCCTGACGGCAGCTGGGACAAGCAGTCCTCAGTACTGCCTCCAGGGGCTGGTGCCTGTGCCAGATGGACCTCGACAGAGTTTTTGGACTAAACAACGTCATTAACGCCCCATTAATCTCACATTTCATCAAAGACAAATCTCCCCAGCAGTCAAACCTGCACACACGTACAAATGCCCACACCCCGCCATTCAATCTGAGACGCAGACTACGCGTTTTTGAAGAAGGACCCTTTGAGAAGTCACTTGGATCACTCATCAGTATGCTGCTGGTCCTTTTTGGGGAAGCCAAAACAGGGATCGGTTGGCATGAGAGAAATGACAGACAGGCCCAGGAAACCAGAGTGTAGCAATGTTGATGACCGAAGGTGAAAAGAGGGCTTTCTCCTCGTGGCCCACTTAACAACCTCCGGAAAGCTCTGCAATGTTCAGCCAACGAGGATTCTCGCCGCTTGACCAATCCCCCCAAACCTTGCCGCTCAATCGACGTACTGTGCAATTAAGGCGAGGAACTAGAAATCATGACCGTCCAATCCTTGAGATGGTGGGATGATGAATGTAATAAACCATCCATGGAAGTCTACTGTTCTTAAATTGCATAGCAGCCCACATGCTTCATCAAGACACCAACAAACAATAACATAGTTAACGTGGGGAAAAGGTTTTAACATATTGCCGATCAGTGAAGTTATGCAATATTAAAAAAAAGCATTGCATAAACCAGTGTCGTTGCACTTACACAATCTTTGGTGGCTTGATAAGTTATTAGTGTTTCATTAAAAAAAAAGAATGAATGATGGTATCACACTTTTTTGTTGTTCAGTATTATGATGAATATATTTAAGGTCAGTTATTGGATTGCATTTATGCCACCTCTGAAAAGACAAATGTACCTCATCATTTGGCATTGAAATTGCATTTCTTTTTCCAAAAATGTTCTCCTTAGAAGTGCTAAAAGATTCATTAAGGAACCGGAATCATTAGAGGAATAGTATCAAACCAGAATCGTAAATTCTTTATGATTCCTATCCCTACCTTATTCCTAATATCCTGTAAACATTCGTATTATTTAGCAAATGAAAAAAAATAAAAAAGCCCAGCAGAGTGTAAATGCAAAGCAAGGTACTGGCACGCCATTGTGCCAATTCAAGAACAACATCCCTGGATGTGACACACTCACAACCAGAAACATAATCAGGAAGTTTGCTTTAGTCAGGCAATAGCATTCTGGTTGGTTTTGTCTCTGTAGTGCTCTCACACTACAAAATTTGTTAAGAAAACTTTCCAGCAAGTTAACTGTGGCAGATTCGAAACAGACACCGAGACCTTGAGATCCTCTTTTCGATTGTCTCCTAAAGGATCCCAGTGCTCCACCCAGAGACATATGAGTGTGTTTTTAATTTCAGATACTCATGTGTTTAAGCCATTTAATTTAGGAAATGTGAAACATCTGATGCTTATAAATAAAAAAGTTTGATATAATTTTTAAAGAGGATCTCGCTTTCCTTTAAGTCCTTTTCGGTCCTCATTTTTAATTCACATGCATAAATACATTTGTTTTTTTGTGACCGCGCTAACTGTTAACTGGAGGCTGTGATTCACCAATGGTAATTGAAGTGATGATATAAATAAACTCTCCAGGTCTGCTCTCTGCCCTCCCAGTTGGTGCCTTATTGCTGCTGAGCCAACCTGCGCATGAGCGCATGTGGGATTTTGTTTGGCAGCCAATAATTACAATATCAGCTGCTTAACTCTGCGGTAATTGAGGTCACCGGATCATTTAACTCCGCTCCCACTTGGCGGCAGGATTGGGCCGGAGGCATAATTTTCAAACACCTTTGAAATGATAATGAAACGCACAAGATGTATGGAGGGATTATGCGCTGCGGTGGTTCATTGATGTGGTCAATGAGAGAGATCGTTTTCTTGTTGCTGGAGACAAACAGTAATGCATAAGCCTGCCCAAACATCAATGCTAACCATTAGGACTTACAAGAATCATAATAGTCCAAAATGACTCTTGTTTTTCCTTCAGAAGACTGGACATATTTATAGGAAATTACAGGCTAGTTGGCTAATAAATCTGTGAGGTAAGCATAGGAAAAGACACATTCTCTTGTTTGAGTTAAAGCTGCATGGCTGGTATAATGAAGCTGATCCATGTAAGTTGCGCCATGTCGCCTCTAGGCCATGTGTTCCTCATCACCAATGGATAAAACTCTTATGGGAACAATAGGTGCTGTTTAAACTGCAATCTATTGTGTTACTAACCCTCGGTTTTGCTAGCTCTTTTATCCCAGTCTGATGTACAAGGGCATACATGATAACAGAGACCGGGGGCACAAATAAAAGTGCAGATCGCTGCAAGATGTGGAGACTCCATGGGAGCAGTGAAATCTCCCTGGCTCAAATGTTTTTGACACCCTTAATCGGTTAAAGATAGCTCCGTAAGGGAATTGCACCCATAATGGCCCCCCAAACCAAAGCTCTGCCCGATGCACTTAGCCTGCAACTTTATCACAACAGAGCAGGATCCTTTAATCCCACCGCGCTGCTCTAACCGTAGTCGGAGACGCTTTAAGAGCATTATAATGGTTTCCACCGCTAGTGGTCGATCGTCATATCGCCAAGGCCACACAACTCCTATACTCGACACGAGAGTTGGCATTTTCTAATATCTGCGGCATCGCGGCCGATAGTTTTCTGTTTGGCCGAGGTTCGAGGGGGACATTATTGTGACGCGCTGAGGAGTGCAGCGCATGAACACACAGTGCTCAGGTTCTCCCTGACTCCCTCTTGTTCGCAGTCATCGTTAACAGTTCTGTCTAATACGGATAGAAGTCTGTTTAATAATCAGATAGAACTGTTAAACAAAATAATTAAAAGGTATACAAAAAAGTATTAGAACGATTGCTTTTATATTATTAGTATTATTAGAAAGGCAAACATTATAATACTTTGTTTGCTGTCAGCATTCCGCAAATACGCATTTACATCATTTAAACAAACCTTTGAATGGCTAATGAAAATTTAATTTAAAACCTTGCAAACTTAAGTCGAATCCAGTTGTGATCTTGTGAAGTGTGCATTTGTATCCAGCATGATCGCGTGTTCTCTGCGTGACTTTTGGTCCGTGCAAAATGAATGCTTTAAACATTACATTTGTGATTTCAAATTATGCTGCGCTTTATGCATTTGCCCACTGTCATATTCATGTCATTTTCACTGTGTTCTGTGTGTAAAATGACTGTTACCTTGGCTTAAAAATAAAAATATTATTCCCAATGCACACAAAATTCCCAGAATACTGAGTGCCCTGTTACAGTGTTTACTTCCTTTTTAATAATATTTATATTACATATTTATTTATTTGTGAAAAATACTATGTCATCTAAAGTATAAGTATGTTTAATTTACAAATTAATTTTTTAATCCATTTTCAAATGATTTCAAATTTCCTAATATTAATTAAAAATAAATATAATTATATCGGCTTTATATCGGCCATCGGCCACCCTGCTTTCCAAGATATCGGCATTGGCTGTCAAAAAAGCAATATCGTTCGACCACTATCCACCACCTTACTTTCCAGCTGAGAAGTGTGCCGTCATGCTGAAGACCTGATCACAGTGCTCTTTATCATGTTGGATCTCCTTGAGGCTCCCATTATGCCAGCTCAACCCTCTTTCACTTATAATAACGCTACTTTGAAATGACCCTTCCTGCTCCCCCTTGTCCCTCATCTTCATCACATGGTTGCACTTTTCCAAGATATGGATTTCGGGCATCTGCTTAGCGTTAAGGAACTCCTTTCCTTATGCAAACCCAGCAGGGTGCACCTCTTACAGCTTTCTGATGAGCTCCATATCCTAAAAATACCCATAAACCCTCAAATTATTTTCAATAATTTCTGATGGCTATCTTGGATATCCGAGAGGATAAAATTGGGAATTCTTCTCTGCTCTGAGGATGAAGGGAAATCTCAAATGTCCTCACAAGATTTAAGGATATTTGACAATACCGGAATGATACATTTTCTAGATATGTCTGAATTGATGAGCTGCTGAAGCGTCTACATGTCTTTTCTTTCATGTATCAAGTATCATGGGACTTCAACATGATAAGCTTTCATCAGCTGTTATAATAGTGGTGTTGTGATTATTTCATTGGTTTTCCATCAAGGGGCACTGATATCCAAAGTAAGTCTACGTTAGTGTGTGTCAGTGTTACAGTGGGGCAAAAGACTGAGAACACATGAACTTAAAAGTTTTAGGATAGTAAAACCTTTTGAAATTCATGTACATTTTTGCAATTTTCCCTTAAATTGTTATAGCAATATTATATTATAATATGTAATTACAATTTAGCATTAGGCTAGGAAAATGCAAAAAAAAGAAGCATCTTCATAAGTAAACCCACTGAGAGTCGACTATGAGACTCTGTCTGCACTGTAAATAATATCCACCTTTAAATCACAATGTGATGAAACTGGATGAAGGAGACTTTCTTATAGCTCACAGCCATCTGACAGACAGATGTACAAAACGGCTTATCAAAACTCCCTCCACTATCACTGCTCATTTTCCTCAGTTCTGTGAAAACCATGAAGCAGTTTGGTTCTCGTCAGATGCATAAAATAACAAACTGCACATTAGTCCAGAGTTGGTCTGAAACCCAAGAACCAACCAAGATGAAAAAGAAAAAAAAACACAAGATACATGGCAAACAAAATGCCAAAGCCATCACAGCTCTAATGCCAGAAAGCATGAGATGCATAATTTACCCCAAACAAGTTAAGTGCAAACCACAGCTAGAAGCTGATTTTACTAATCAACTTAGGGTTCTTTCACACTTGGTTCGATTGCTTGGTACGAACCCGAGTTTGATTGTTCCCCCCTCCCCCTGCCCCCGCTGGACAGTGTTCACATTATATTATTTGGGTCCAAACCGCGGTTCGTTCACATCAAGCCAGCAGCTATTTACCCGTTGACTTTAGTAACGATGGCCCGTTATGTCAGTAGGAAGTGAGAGGAGAAGACGGCAAAATGCGTAGCAAGGCTTTCTTCAATTTTATATTTATGTTTTTGGACTGTTGGTTTTGTTTCCAAAGCTTCTGTACATAACGCCACTTACGTCTGCCTTACGAATGTACCGCAGATGCTCTAAAGTACTCTGAAGGTGAACATAAATTAGATATACAGCTCTCTGCTTGCAAAGTGTCAGTCACGCTCGTCAGGAAAGTGACACATTTTTTATCAAACAATACGTTATTAATAGCGGTCCCTTCCGTGGTGGTATCCAGGTCGACGGTCGGGGAGTACAGTCAGAGTCGTGAGTGGTGGGCAAGATGTATTCAAGTAACTGATGAGTACAAAGCCATATACAATGGTAACATTGTTGCACCCTCAAATTAGGGCTACCCATTTTTCTTTTATAAGTGAGATAGGTATATGGATGTGAATCATGACTCTGATCAGTTTCACAGAACTAACTCCTGCTAGACGGTGGAGATGAGTAGTAATACTCTAGCGGTGCCACAAAGACGGCAAATTTTAGCGCTTGGTTTTGAGGACCAAAGGTTATGTTATAAATAGCGGGTAATTCGCAAAAGATTTTTTCTGTGACCCACGCCGCTAAATAGGATTAGGCTTGTTGTTGGCTGGATTATGCCATCTCAGTCATGGCTCTTTGGATGTCAGCACATGGGTTAGGCTATGTTGTGGGTTTCACATATTGAGTATGACTAGTGCTCAATTCCGATTTTTTCTCAGATCCGATTTTTTGGTATAGCTGTTCACATTGTTGTTTTAAATGTAGCCAACCGCTTACTGTCACGAGATTTCCGGTTGGTTGAACTGACCGGCCTTTTGTGTTATGCGTGCCCACGTAAACAGACTGAACAAGGATACGACCAGGGTTTCCAGTTTTCACACCAAAATCCGGTCCAATTCTGTCTCAAAAACTAGTAGACACCAAATGACTGACAAATCAGTTCAGGGAGTTAAACATGCGTTAGGGTTGTCGTATTTAGGGTGTGGGGGGGTTGTGGCGGAGGTGGTTGTTGGTCTCGCCGCAACCCACAAAGTTGAAAAACATCGTGGCAACAAAGGAAAAGTAGCCAATGGAGGGGAATATGGATTGGCAACACTTGCGGCAGCGCGCGTATACGGAAGTAACACACGGAGGATATAAAGTAAGCGCTTGCATTATTTCTAGGTCATTGTGCAGAAGTAGCGAAATGCAGGCCAATGAAAAAATAAAGACAAGGATGTGACAAAAGAGTTTTGAAACTTTTATGCTAGACATGCATGTTTTGCTGAAGAGTGTCACTGTAATCACATGAGTTCTGAAACACATAACAATCCACTGATACCTTTCGCTACTGTGAAACTCTTGGGTCACAGTAAACTCGATGAAAAGTGTCTCCCGTCAGGCGAATTATTATGCTGTCGATCTAGAGTGACGTTAAAAAGCCGCATGACATCGACATGGACCGTTCACACTGTGGGCATTGCAATCATCTGACAGTGGATCGATTTAGTACCACCTATGGAGTGGCACAAAATCAGAATTGAAATGATCAGATCCATGCGGTTTTGCTGTTACACTGTCATGAAAAAATCAGATTTGGGCTACATTTGCCTGCAGTGTGAACGTAGCCTAAGATGCCTCCACAGGATTGTTCTGGATGTGAATCTGCAGAATTTCTCGGCGATTAGCACATAATGCTAAATTAATCTATACTTATTTAAACAGGATATTCATTGTGTGTCACTCGCCAAACTTATGGAGGTCTGCTTGGGCTTTGTATAACATGACCTATAGCATGTGGTGGCATAAAGCAAAGCTTTCCCTTTGTGCCTAATGCGCAACAGTCCTGCAGAAACTCGGCAGCATGAGGTTGAAGTTTATTAAACAACCTCCAGACCATTAAATCAACTTGTGCTCATTTCAAACCGGTTGCCAAACACATGATGATGCATTTTCAAATGTTTAGAAGTCACCAGTTCACTGGGCTTAAAATGGAAATCTGAAATATACAAACATTATGAGACACCACTCCCCAAAATCAGAGCTCCTTCCGTTAGGAAGCAACTTCCGGATATTTGACAGCTCGTTTAGGCCAGTTATGATGAAAAGAATTCCCTCGGCCCTCATGTTTCGCTGTAGCCACAGACTGCACTAATAAGGCCATGTCTAAATATGGCTGAAGTGGACAATGTGCTGATTATAGCCGCCTTATGCTTACGGCCGTATCAATTATGAAAGTGTGTCTGTTTTTTGTTGGGGACATTTTATTCAAGGAGAAATGAAGCATGACAGGATGTGATTAAAATACCAGCATGCTAACAGGCTCGCTGTTGGGCTGTCCCTGGAAGGCAGCGTGGCTCTTTTCACATTACTAGTCCCTCGCTCGCTCTCCAATCCCTCCGAGCAGACATAATGGAGTCTGGCCAAGGAAACATCGGCTCATTTTCAGAGGGTGTCCAGGCCATTGGAAAAATGAGCCATTCTGCCGGATGATTAGGAGCGAGATTAGAGTTAATGTGAGGTTGCAATGATTGGGGATGATTGGTGCTCTAGGTGCCTTCTTTTGAACTATTCGTAGTTGGTGTGTGTGTGTTGTGTGTGTGGGTGTGTTCAAAGTAGCATAGTATCAGCATTCTGGTTGAAACTCGGCGAAGTAACTACAAATTTTTACTGTTATTAAAAACAATTTCCCGACTGATAACACGAAGGAAGACATGCTTTGGCACCAAAATGAATTTAACCTCTGGTTGTGAGGTCACCCCTGCCCTTGAGTACACTAAGTAAAAGTGACATACCCTGACAGTGGGCCGATTATTTTATGGAGCAGAAAAAGCTTAGAAAAATATGGGTTGGCTGTGGGCGTGGGGGGTCAGCAGCCGCCCGTGGCGCTGCCATTATCCTGTTGTGCAGTCTGCCGAGTCTCTCAACATCTCCCAGCCACAGATGAAACCTCAAGCTTACCACCGCCTGCATTGTCCAGTTCTCTCCACCCCATCAATCACACACCCCGTCAGTCTGTCCACACTCTTCTCCTAGAATAGACATCCACAGGTCGGTTCCTTCTCCAGATGATGAGTAATCAGGCCTGGACACAAACCTGAGAGCTGGGTGTGCCAACCAAAACATCACAAAAGGCTTTTACTGGAAATCAAAATAAATAAATCTGCGCCCTGTTAGTTAGAACTCCACCACTGCAGCTGTGCCGGGGGTTGCAGAAGTCCAGTCGGTTCTGCACGGCTGCCTCGTGGCACTGGGCAACGGGTCTCCAGTGGTGGGTGCTGCAGTTTGGTGGAGTGTGCAGGTGCTAAGGGTTGTGTCCGTGTAGGGGTTTTCCATTACTGGAACAGGGCTTATAGCATCTTCTAAAAGCAGCATTCGAGACTCTGCCCATGGGCAGTGTTAATCTCAACTATATACTGACAAAAGTGGTCATCAATCAAAAACTTTTTTTTGATTTTGACAACAATGAAGACAAAAAAATGTGCATCATGAAGTCAGTTAAATGTTTTTAATTGTCACATACTGTTGATGAAAATATAATGTGTAAAAAATACTAGCACTTTATGCACTAATGTTTTCTGGAAATAATATCATTGTTTCAAAAAAACAATCATAGGCAGTAGTGTTGAAGGTGGACCCATTGCAAGCTCTAAACATAATATTACATTTACAAAATGATGCAAATGCAAGTTTACATTGTACTAACGTGTTCCCTTGTGGCTACAATTTAATTACAAAAATAAGGATGAATCCGTATAATTTGAATTTAACAATAACAAGGGAACACGTTAATAAAATTTGGTCACAAATTAATAAGTCGTGACCATAAATTCTTAATTTATGGGAATAATGTCTATTTTTTCTTCTATGTCATGTGCAGGATTCTGTAGGTACATGTTTAAATTAATATATAAATTATTTAAATAACATTTCAAATTTGTTTGACTTAATTATTTTATGGTTCTTCTGTAATTCTGTGGTGCTAATTATTATCATCACGTAGCATCAATATTTTGGTAAATATTTAGGTCAAGTTAATTTTAGGACTTCTATCATTAATTATGAAACATTGATTTAGTACAGATAAGGTTTTTGTACTAATCCTGTATGTTTTTTAAGAAGACATTTTGCTTTTGCAAGGATGGGAACATTCTAGAAGTTTCTGTAACATTCTGGAATATTCTGAAATGTTCTAGTGCTTTCTGGAACATTCTAGAACATTGTGGGACTAGTCATAAAAGACAAAAACCATCCAACGTACAACATAGTTTTGGACGACTAAGATTTGGTACACAAAAAAGTAATGTGATTTTCGTATTCAGCATATCAAACTTCATAAAGAAACATTAAAAATAAAAGTGAAACAAAACTTTTATAAAAATTTGTTTCATAGTGTAATTGATTTCTATAACCAAAAATTTTAACCAATTTGAAGTAAATTTTTTTTATCAAAATACAAAAAAACTTGAAACAAAAAATAGCTGGATTAAGATAACATGCCCACAATTCTCTGTGGCGGTAGGGTGGCCTGTATGTAAGGACCTCGGCCAGGTCAAACGCTGCCGTGCAGAAATGGCCTCTTGAATGCAAAATCAGGAGGGTTTGGGGCTGCGGCCACTGGCCAGAGGAAAGCAAACCCTGCTAGGAGCTCCGGAAAACATTTAACAAGCTAAGCAGGGGTGGGTATGAGTGTGAGTGTGGTGGTGTGTGTGGTGTGTGTGTGTGTGTGGTGTGTGTGTGTGTGTGTGGTGGTGTGTGTGTGTGTGTGTGGTGTGTGTTGTGTGGTGTGTGTGTGTGGTGTGTGTGGGTGAGGTGTGGGTGCGGTGTAAAACACACAGGACCTCAATTGGAACGTGTGGGTTAATGGGCCCTGCGATAGTACTGGTTGTGGCGACAAAAGTTGTTCAGCCCAATAGTCTTCAGGAACTCTGAAAGTGAGTCTTAAGCCATTAAAGCCAACATTCCAGGCTTCCCCATGAGCACAGAGACCTGAAGCCCCAGTCAGAGCTTCTGCTCCTGTCATTTAGCCTTCCCAGGGACCCTGCAGTCCCAGAGTAATGTGGAGAGCAATAAGCCAAAGCTGTCAAGCCGTTTGATGGATGGCACCGGTAAGAATAGCACAGCATTCCACAAGGCAGCATCCCCAGTGGATATGACTTTGGTAAATGAAGGCGATTGTACATAAAGGCCCGGTCATTAGTCTTTCTCTGGATACATTAAAGGATTGAGGAAAGAGATGTGGCAGAATAGAGGGTTCACCCGCAACAATTTCAAGAAATGCAGAGGGTTGAGGCAAGGAAGGCGGTATTGGAGCTGGAACGGCTCCAAATGATGCTATCAGTGCCTGGGACTGAAACAAAACACCTCACACAACACAATCAGTGGCTGCATTTCGAATACAAAGGGACGCTTCAGCTTTCAGTTTCCTCAAGCAAAAACCAGTCAAGGTGTTTACATTACAGACAGCTGGAAGGTTGTTCTGTGGTTGCATCTGTTGGAGATGGTGGCGCCCTGGTGTCCTGCCTATAGGCACGTAGTCTGGACCCCGTTGCGGTCCCAAATATTGTCCTAACTTCTTCAATCTCTTTTAATGGACAGTAAAAGCTGGTTCAACTTAACGGTGGTGGAAGGTGGGGTTAGTGTGGCATGAAGCTATCTGTGATCCTGACCCGCAAGGACTGCAGGCATCCGGGAATCCATAGCTGGGGTTAGTGAGCCGTGCGAGGGTGTGAAATCAGGGTAACCTCTGGCCCCTGACAACTCAAGAGCTGATCGAGACCTGTAGTTATGTGCTAACTCAGGCCCTGGGTCTAGACGTGGGGGCACTGACATAATGAAACAGGCTAACGGCGCTCAGGCACATCCAATGATTACGAGCCTCTCAGGACAATGGCAAAAAGACAGAGCGCTCTGCGTAATTCCTCCGATTCACTGAACAAAAGCACCTTACATTGAGCAACAAGCTTCCCTCGGGCAGTAAGACACGCACAAAAGAAACACGTGAGAGCTCTGAGCCCATGGTTATGCATGGAGTCAGAAGTTTTTTGCCTAATTAGTAATTAAAGTATATATTTATTGTATTTACTGAAACATTAAATATAAGAATAAATTTTATCTAAAGTTAGATTAGATGGGTTAAATTTAATCACAACTAGTAAAAACATGTCCGCACTATTTACACACACAGCAGAAATGTATGTTGATGACTATGTAACAAACTCGCAAACAGAACACTGTTGTAACATATGACATCAATTACACATTATACAGTGTCTGTCAGTAAAATTCAGTGTTCCTGGGTATTAAGCCTAATTTCTGCACATTACTACCCAACACCTGACTGAAATCCAGACATCTGCCAGCCGAATGTTCTATGCATCCACGTTTCTGCATGACACTGTGTGTGATGGGATCAGTCTCGCTGTGAAAGCTAACACTGCTGATTGTGGCTCAGAGCAGATGATAATACTAATGCTTGACAGGATGCCATAGTTCATCATAGCTCAGACGCCTAAAATAGTGTTGCTCTTGTCAGATGTGATTTGAAACTGTGTGTTCAGTTCAGGCTGGCTGGAAAGAGCTTTTTCGAATACTTCTGGCAACGCTGCATCTTAACTCACAGCATCTTTATTATGTGTGATTTTGAAAGCCTTCTGTGATGTGTTCTGTTGAACTCTGGGCCCATGAAAATGCTCACTTTATGACTAAGGATATTAAAAAGGGAGGGTGAGGTTTCTGGCTATTGTTTGCAACATCTGAAGAGATTAGACTTTTTTTAAAATAACAATTGTTAATTTATGAAAAACAAGGTGATGGGGGGGGGGGCAATGACTGGTACCCTTACTACAGAAGCAGCTTCCACCTTAGAGTTAAAAACAAGCAAATATAGAGTATAAAAATGTGGGGGTTAAAGGGCCGTATGTAATATTGACAGTTAGCAGTGAAATGGTTACTGTTGCCCAATTCACATTAGTGTTTATCCGTCCCCTCCTCTTCAGACTTGATGCGTTTCACATGGGTTGTCAGATTGAGGACACACAACAGGAATGAGCGCAACTGACAATGGAAGGCGACAAGCCTTTCACTGTAAGTTGATTTAACCGCATTTTAATATTCATCTGGTCACAGAACTTTTTTAGGTCAGGTAGAATCTGCAATCTCTCACCTAGTTCATTTGCTAGCTTCCATGGCTGCAATAGACTGTGTTTTCCGCCAAATGGCAACCCAGGGGGTGGGGTGGCGAAATAATGGGTAAAACTAGCAGGGTGGATGAATCCCACAGACCAAAACAAAAACAGACCTCGACACTGAACGCACATTTCTAAAGTAGAATAACTACTGTAGCGTGTCTTTTTCTGAGAAACACGTATGGAATTAGGGTTGTCCTAAATATCTGCTAATGTATTATTGATTTTATATTAAGTACAGTTCAAAAATTATTAAATACTCAGAACCTGAAAATGACAAAAAATAACAGCCATGTTGGCATTAATTAGGAAAATAAACGCCCCAAGCTGTGAGATAAAGTCATAATTAATAGACATACACGTGCCATTTCAAGAAAAAAAGAGTGTATATAAATATATACAGTATATGTGTATTACCACAGTATTAGTGGTGTCAAAATTAGCGCGTTAACACAGGCGATACATTTTTTCAGTTTAACGCGTAAAAAATATTTAACGCAATTAACGCAGGGGCGGGGCTAGGGTTGGCCACCCCACTCACAACTGCTGCTTCTGTCACTTTTTCTCTTGACAAGAAGTGCATTTATTCAGTCACAGAACAACTGAGAATGGGGGACGTTTCAGACGCGCGCTACACTTCACTTCAGCGCCAGGTGCGAGTCAAATGAGTGCGGAAACGGTACTGTGCTTGCAGCGCATGCTCTTCAATTACACACACAAAGGCGCCAGCGCGCTGTAGCCTGTATCCTTTCATAAAGCGTGAAATAAGACTTACAGAAAATGCAATGTCGTGGGCAGTTACGTATGAAAGTTCACATTTAAGAACATGTCTCTGAAGGGTTCAAACGGCGTGCAGCAGCCCAGCACGTTCCCTCATTAACACACACTGAGTCAATCGTTCAGCCATTCATAGAGCCTCAAGACTGGAAGTGTGAAGAAAGGTAAAAAGAGGTAAATAGATGTGTCAGGCTCCGTTGTCAAAGTCAAGCAGCGGCAGCTCTAAGAAAGAATAAACCACAAAACAGTCAAACAACCTAATAACCAGCTGCTTGTGAGGTCATAATCAAAGGACAAAGAACAAAAAAGGGAAGAAAGGACCCTTTATGCTTAAGGAGCCTCGATTAATTAGATAGTATTGTTGATAACTTCCATTTCAATTCTGCGAGGCACACCCGGGTAAATATGACATTTATTATGATGGGGTTATGTGAAGATTGTTTTAAGTTCACTTAAATTAGAAGTTATTTTTTAAAGTCTAATAAATGTTAAAATTGACAGCTCTCAATTATACTGTAATATTGAATGGCTATAGTCAACGAGTAAATATTAGGGTGGGGGGCAATTTTATAGAGAAATCAGTACTGGAATCATTGATACTGCCTTCAGTCATAAAAAAAGATGCCACTAAACAAATATAAAAAAATATATATAAAATATAATATCTCTTTATGGGTTGTGTGTACAGTAATTGACGATGCAAGTGAAATATTTTTTTGGCAATATAAAAAGTATATTAACAACTTAATTTAGGGGGATTAATCGCGAGTAATCACGATTAATTTCAGAAAAAATGTGCGATTAATTAAATAAATTTTTTTAATCGATTGACAGCACTAAATATAATATACATACATATATATTTACAGTGGGGAAAAAAAGTATTTAGTCAGCCACCGGTTGTGCAAGTTCTCCCACTTAAAAAAGATGAGAGAGGCCAGTAATTTTCATCATAGGTATACCTCAACTATGAAGAGACAAAATGAGAAAAAAAATCCAGAAACTCACATTGTATGATTTTTAAATAATTTATTTGCAAATTATAGTGGAAAATAAGTATTTGGTCAATAATAAAATTTAATCTCAATACTTTGTTATTTACCCTTTGTTGGCAATGACAGAGGTCTAAAACGTTTTTTGTAAGTCTTCACAAGGTTTTCACACACTGTTGCTGGTATTTTGGTCCATTCCTCCATGCAGATTTCCTCTAGAGCAGTAATGTTTTGGGGTTGTTGCTGGGCAACACGGATTTTCAACTCCTCCAAAGATTTTCTATGGGGTTGAGATCTGGAGACTGGCTAGGCCAATCCAGGACCTTGAAATGCTTCTTACGAAAGCCACTCCTTCGTTGCCCGGGCGGGGTGTTTGGGATCATTGTCATGCTGAAAAGACCCAGCCACGTTTCATCTTCAATGCCCTTCTGATGGAAGGAGGTTTTCACTCAAAATCTCAAGATACATGGCCCCATTCATTCTTTAGTTTACAAGGATCAGTCGTCCTGGTCCCTTTGCAAAAAAAACAGCCCCAAAGCATGATGTTTAAACCCCCATGCTTCACAGTAGGTATGGAGTTCTTTGGATGCAACTCAGCATTCTTCTCCTCCAAACACGACAAGTTGAGTTTTTACCAAAAGTTCTATTTTGGTTTCATCTGACCATATGACATTCTCCAAAACCTCTTCTGGATCATCCAAATGCTCTCTAGCAAATTCAGACGGGCCTGGACATGTACTGGCTTAAGCAGGGGGACACGTCTGGCACGCCAGTCCCTGGCGGCGCGGTGTGTTACTGATGGTAGCCTTTGTTACTTTGGACCCAGCTCTCTGCAGGTCATTCACTAGGTCCCCCCGTGTGGTTCTGGGATTTTTTTTCACAGTTCTTGTGATCATTTTGACCCACGGGGTGAGATCTTGCGTGGAGACCCAGATCGAGGGAGATTATCAGTGGTCTTGTATGTCTTCATTTTCTAATAATTGCTCCCACAGTGGATTTCTTCACACCAAGCTGCTAACCTATTGCAGATTCAATCTTCCCAGCCTGGTGCAGGTCTACAATTGTTTCTGGCGTCCTTTGACAGCTCTTTGGTCTTGGCCAAGGTGGAGTTTGGATTGTGACTGTTTGAGGTTGTGGACAGGTTTCTTTTATACTGATAACGAGTTCAAAAGATGCCATTAATACAGGTAACCAGTAGAGGACAGAGGAGCCTCTTAAAGAAGAAATTACAGGTCTGTGAGAGCCAGAAATCATGCTTGTTTGTAGGTGACCAAATACTATTTTACCGAGGAATTTACCAATTAATTCTTTAAAAATCCGACAATGTGATTTTCTGGATTTTTTTTTCCATTTTGTCTCTCATAGTTGAGGTATAAATATGATGAAAATTACAGGCCTCTCTCAACTTTTTAAGTGGGAGAACTTGCACAATCTGTGGCTGACTAAATACTTTTTTGCCCCACTGTATGTGTGTATATTACACTTACATGAGCTTCCATATTCTACTGTGGTCTTGTCTTTTCAAACAAAAAAGTGGAAAACCAAAACAAATTAAAACTAAAATAAAATGTTTGATCTGGTTTTGTCATCACAGGTTGGCTTTTTTATCTCTGCAGAAACTGATAGTGTGCAATCAGGAATCTTAGAGCAATTTATTCAAATTAACCACTCTTAAACATGCTGATTTTTTTAGATGTCATGCATCTGCAGCAATTAAGACTCATGGCACTGTTTCACCTTATGCAGACCAATTAGCAGAGTGGCTTTGTAATGCCAAACAATATTTTGGCGATGAGGAACAAGAAGAAAGTGGCCTGCCTTTGACTGTAGATTTATCTACTGCGGAGATACTTTTATACTCTCACGAGGGAAGAGGAAAAAGGACACACATACTGGATTAGGGGAGGTTCTGCCCAGTTTAGTATCAGCCCCACCATCTGTGACTGGTCAATTTCATATTGATTCAATCAGCATGCCTTGCTTTAAACATTTAATATAAAAAAGGGATCCACAGTGTGCTTCTGAGGGCACGACGGAGAGCTGCAGTATCCCTGGCCCTCTGGTTCTGAGGATATGCTTTTCTCAGAGGTCTTTAGATAGGAATGATTGAAGCCTTATAACAAAGAGATGAAAAAATACACACCCCACACACACACAAACACACACACACACCACACCCAATATATATTATATATATATATACTATAGAAATATCTATTATGATATGTCTGACTTGCAAAGCATCTGAACAAATATGAAATTCAGAGAGACAAGGTTAAAGTCAAGACAGCGAATTTGCCATGCATTTTGAAGAAACATGGCTTAAAAAAGTAGACAGAGGGAGGGCGGAAAAGGAATGAGAAGGAGAAAGAAGACAGCTTGAGAGCCACAAATATGTTGCAAAGATGTATTCAACAATTACCAAACCAAATAAGCTCTTTCTCAACATGCTTTGTGAGGCACGCTGGGTCTGTATAACATTAAACATGTAGCTTCAGCAGGCCTTTGGCTGCATTGCACAAGCACATTTGCTTAATTAACTGCAGTGGTATTAGTCTACAGCATTAGAGGCACATTCATTTTTTTGGCTCCAGAAAGAGAAAGCAAAAACAATGTGAGCTTCCATGTAGTTATTTCAGTATTATTTCATAACAACTGCATGTGGCAAGAATCCCTGAACCCCATATGATCAACTCAGAATTAGACATTAAGCAGACATTAAAGTTTCATGCAGCTCATGTGAAATGAGATCTGCTGACAATACGAATATCCTGAAAAGCACATTCACTTAAGATGTAGGACAAGACATCTCG
>JADLZN010009687.1:98438-118588 GCA_018155175.1 Sinocyclocheilus anophthalmus | reverse complement strand
AGGTTTCTGGTTCCTCTTGTTTTATTCTCCGGGGTTCTGGTTCATCTTGTTTTATTCTCCAGGGTTCTGGTTCCTCATGTTTTATTCTCCGTTTTTCTGGTTCCTCGTGTTTTATTCTCAGGGTTTCTGGTTCCTCGTGTTTTATTCTCCAGGTTTCTGGTTCACTCGTGTCCTCGACTCTCTCCTCTTTAACAAACATCATCTTCACAGCAGCAGATCTCAGTTGATATACTCCTCCCAGATATTCCTCTGGCTTCAACACGTGGTAGTCACAACTTGCAAGTATACAGGGTATTTTGACCTTATAAAAAACGGTCGTTTTTAAATATTGTACAGAACGGAAATGTTCTAACATTGGGTATAAACCAGCATCACAACAAAACAACAAGCAGATCGGGTGAAACTAATCTTCTTCTTCTGCGGTTTAATGGTGTTTGGCAAACAAGCGTCTGTGTTTAGCGCCACCCGCTGGACTGGAGTAGAGAGGAGGGACAATAATAAGGGGGGACATTACTTTGTGGTCTGTTTTTGTCATTTTGGTAAAAGGTCCATAAAATCAAATTGTTTTAAATTAACTTAGAGGTAAAACGCAAAGTTCGGCATTTAAATGATTCAAGATAGTATGAAGGAGGGTGCGGCTAGTATTTGTTCTGCGGTTTTGAATAATTAAAATGTGTCACGAAAAAGAGTGCGTTGGCAGAGTGGGGTAATGTGATAAAACTGGGTGGCCGGCTCCAACGAGGGGGGCCGATCCAATATATATTGATAATCCATAATATATATCATTAGGAAATGGACAATTAGAATTCCATAATGGACATGTTGTCATGGAATAAACATTGGTTTTTAAGAAGAATTTTGTAATGTGACTTTTACCAGGGGAACCCTGCCAAAAGAACATATATTTTACCTCCTGGAACGTGATTTTTCTGGAATGGCCCGCCTGACAAAGGGCGATTGTGACATAGTTGTTGTGGGCTAGTTTTTGAGTAGCAACCTTGGCCGGTTTTGGCTGTGTAAAACCTGTCAGAAAACCACTTGAAGGAAAGGAAGATGTACAATCTTGACAGGATCCCGTACCATACTGCTAATGTTGAATTCTAATTGTTTTTAGAAGAACGGTAAGCGTAAGCGTTCTTATCCCTTTGCCTCGTAAGTGTCAAAAATGTCAGTACTAAGTGGATACTTATCACTAATGCCACGTAACCCATTTCAGTTTGTAATTTTTGTATATACTTACTGTTTCATATAAATGTAGAGGTCAATGTGCAGTACTGCCAATGCTCACTTTACTCTGATTACTCTATGTGCAATATTATGACTTTTACTATAGTCTATAGACTATTTACTTTTATAATTGTACTGTACACAGTATATAGTCTTATTTATTGTCTGTGGTTATATGTTTGTTTTCTTACACCAGTCAGGAACAGTGCTCTTCATTTCATTGTGTGCAAAAAAAAACAATGACAATAAAGGCTTTCAATTCAATTCAATTCAGAATCTTTATTGAGAAATTTGAAACAGAAAGCCCCAAAAAGCAAACATTTTCTTAATGCAAATACAATTAGCAGACAATAAAAGTTGTTGATAAAATATGTGATGCGATCTAGGAAAACCCACCACATGGTGAAATTTTTCCTTTTTTAGTAAACCTGTCAGATTACTAAATCACGCTCTAGTGCACATCTGTGTCATATGATAATTCTAGCGTTATTAACGATTTTTCTGTGGCATTTGTGAATAATCATAATGTTTCTGCCTTTGAAAACCCATCATCTTATTTGGACCCAGAGTCGCTGTTTTGTTCTTTTAGTTCTGTATGTACAACTATTCTAGATGCTGTTGCACCCTTGAAGGTGAGGCATGTAAAATCTAAGGCAGAACCCTGGTTTAATGATAATACACGAGCACTTATTTGATTTATTTGACTACTTTCATGCACACATTTAATTATTTATATATGTATTTAAACAAGATTACGTGTATTTATACACACGCACATTTATTTATGTATTTGCGTATTTATTTATGTATACACATTTATTTATTTATTTGTGTATTTATTTTTACATTTCTGCAGGTTTGGTCCTCCATACCTAAACACCCATTGCGTCACCGCGGCGCGACGAAGGCTGCCGCAATTCGAACGCGACTTCAAATGCGTCCTCCGTTTTTCCCGCGAATGAAGGATACATCCGATGGATCCTTCTCAGCCTACCCTATCCCAGAATTCATAGCGTGCCAGTGACGACGGGGCTTTTATTCAAACAAAATCGCGGGTGATGGTTCTGTGGCTGTCAGCGAATACACTTATAAATGTAAGTATTGTGTTTTAATTTGCTCAGATAGCTAGCAAAACAAATGTTAAAAGTCAGGGGTCTTAAAAATGTGAACAGATTAATTTGTTAGGTGGTCTGAGGCTAAATAACTTGTATTTATTAAATTAGAGGGCTGAATTTGATAATTCCTGTACTTGGGACAAAAACTCTGGCATTGTGGCTCGGAGGTAAGGCATTACCCATCTGTAATATTTCCACTAGGACCTCTTGTGTTCACAACAATTAGCCCTCACCCATATTTAAAGCCCACAACAATAAGACAAGTAGGCCATTAAGGCTACTTAATAAGTAGACAAGTATTTAACTTGTATTTTTATTTTATTTCATTGTTTTTTTTATTGTTTATTTATTTTGTAGCAAGATATGTCCACAAATGTTTTAGGCAAACTTGATGATCCAGAAATATGATTTTTAAAGTATTTTGTATGCAAGTCCTGCTGTCATATTTTCTAACCTTAAGATTGCAGCCCTGTCTTAATAATTTTCTTTCCTTTTTCTCTTTTAGGACAGTTTTGGAGAAAATGGTGCTTCTGGGAAACTTAAAAATGAAATGAATTAAGTTGTTTATTACTTTTGTAATTTAAGTTATTTGTAAATGAAGCAAAGTAATTCCTGTGCATTGTTTTAGTTGACACTTGTAAATAAAAGACAAGTAGTAGTAGTTCTGGAAATTGTTAATTTTTGCAAAGCAAGTTATAATTTGTAAATGGCAGAAATTATTTTTTTTGCCTCTGAATAACTTTTGCAAATGAAAATAAATTGTTCTATAGACCTTTTTCTTCGCTTCTCCATGGAGGGCACTATAGCGTCGAGTGACTTCCTGTAGGATGCTTCGAACTTCCGTTTAGTAATTGTCATAAGTTAGCGGTAATGAAATGTAACAATTTCTGGATTAGAAAAATCCTTATTAAGGAGCTTAGTTGTCATCCTAAAGCATTTTATAAGTGGAAAATAAATAACCCTTTTCTTTCTACTATTAAAATATTAAAAAGTTTCTGTTACCTAACAAGATGAAAGAACTTTACTATAAGATTCTTCATATGTACTATCCCTGTAATTCTTTACTCTCAACATTTAAGTTGGACATCTCTTCACAATGCACATTCTGTCATTCTAATTTGGAAACAATATCACACTTATTTTTTGAATGCGAGTATGCAAAGGATTTTTGGAAAGAAATGTCTTTGCTTGTTTTCTCAGCTTACAACAAACTTTTTAGTTTTGAGGTAATTAATGCACTATTTTTAATTTGGGAATCAGGATCAAAGGAGCTGGATGATATCTTAAAACTATTTACTTTTTTTGGCCTATTTCATCTTCACAAATGTAAAGCTACATTGTATGCCCAATTTTAGGATTTTTTATATTGATTTGAAATTATTTTATGAATCTCTCTGCTCATCACTTAACAAGAAAGCTGTTAAAACTATTGTATTGATGGAAAAAATATTGATTTTGATGTAAGGGTTACCTCCTGTGTATTCTTTGAAGTTGACATTTTGTGTAATTTTCCATTTAAGTTATTTTTTTATTTTAATTTATTTATGATTTATATAAAAAAAGAAAAGATGTTTAAAAGTCTTGCAAACTAAGACTTTTCAGCAGAACTGCTCAAGCTTCTGCTTCATCAAAGACATCCCGGAAGCCCGCGTCAGCCACGGAATCGCCTCAGCTTTTCAGCGGTCAACCAAGCAGAACGCAAGTAACAAACACAATCTTATCTCTGCTGAACTGGTTTCGCGCTACTTTAAGCAGTAAATTTAAGACAAATTTTCTGCTTTGTAAATCCTCTCAGGTGAATTTAGATCACTCGTGAAAACGAGTTTAGAACTTGGAAACTTCATGCAACTCCGCCAACTCCCATAAAATAGAAACTGTATGTTTGTGTGTTTTAGTTTAGTTTTTATGTAATCTACAATAGCCAATAAAATTCACGTTTCATTTATAAATAATCAATTGTCTGGTGTCATATAATTTCAAGGTTAAAACTTTGCCAAGATCAACGTTACCTCTCTAAGAGCTGACAAATTATCATAATTGTGTTAACCCGTGGCCAGGGAGAACATAAAATACATATTCAATTGGTAATATACACCGACATTAACTTCTCGCTGGCCGAGTAGCTGATAGAGTGTAAACCATTTAAATAAAAAATCAGTTTAATCAGGTGGACCTCGACTTTTCAGATTCGAGTCCTTTCAAAACCTGAATGAATTAATAATAATTCATTCCCTTAAAATTAAGTAATCAAAGTTATTACAGTGCCCTGTGAAGTGGACATTACCGGATATTCCTCCATGATTCCAGTTTGAAGGGAGCGTATATGTTCCATACAAAGGGCATTTAAGTGTGCGAGACGTGAATTTAAATTGTATTTATTTACAGAGGTATATTATGTCACACTTCAACACTTCTCTAGTAAGTTTTGTTTGTGTGTGAAGACGCTGCAGGCAGTGGAGCAGTGCAAATCTGTAAATTAATATTCCGAAGTGAAGTAAACTTCAACGGATTTCCCCTGCTCAGGGAGTAGGGAGCAATGGACACTGTGTAGGGACCGTGTCAATCAGAACACAGTTCATGCACGGAGCTCACTTCTAACGAGATGATGATCTGAATCATGTGTGTGAACAAAGAGAGACGTGCAAAACATGCAGAGCAGGGGTACGCGAGGACTGGGATTGAGAACCGCTGGTCTAGAACAATTCTTACAAGTACAACACGAATGACCAGGTCTGGCCCCCATCTTCACACAGATCTTCAACAGATCACTGGAGCTGTGCGAAGTCCCTGCATGCTTCAAACGCTCCACCATCATCCCCGTCCCAAAGAAACCCAAAATTACTGGACTTAATGACTACAGACCTGTGGCTCTAGCGTCTGTGGTCATGAAGTCTTTTGAAAAAACTGGTGCTGGCCCACCTGAAGAACATCACTGGACCCTTGGCTGAGGAATACCTGCTTCTTTTGCCTACATAGCAAACATATCTATGGACGATGCATTGGTAGCAGGTGGGACTGTGCATTATTTTCTGGCCACATCTAGACAAGACGGCATGGCTTAGGTGCGGATCGCGTTTCGTCGAAGGTGACTTCAGCTCGGCAGCCTTTAACACTATCATCCGAAAAACCTCACTCGCTAGCCCAAATTATCTTCACTCTCCGGTCCACCTCGCGTCTGTCGTGGATCAACCAGCTTCCACTGACAGCAGGCAGCAGCTAGTGAGGGCTGTGGTAAAAGGTGACACAGTCCAGCACCCGTCACATCCCTGACAACACACGTACCTGCATCGCCTAAAGACCTCCTCTGTCAGCTCCTGAGGTTTGCAGACACACCACACTCATCTGGACCGTTATTCATGACGGTTACTATTACTGCGTTACGGAGCAGGAGGTCGATCAGCTGGGCCTGTCGTGGTGCACGGTCTCACCAACTTGAGCTGGGAACACGCTGCAAAAGCTGGGTTGGGGAAATTAACCCGTGTAGAGTACGTTTCGAGGAGAAACCCCGTCTTCACGCCCCCCCGTCACTATGCAATGGAAAGTCACTGTGGGGTACTGCAGTTGGAGTAACATTCAAGGTTCCATGGAGCACCCAATGCTTCCAGGACCTGACTGGGACACTCACTGACTCCATTGTTGACAAAGGCCGCGCAGAGGTATATTTTCTTTCGCCACTGAGGGAAGGTTCAGCCCTGCTGCCACAGGAGCTGCTGAAACAGTTCGACTCCGCCATCATTGAATCTGTCCTCTACACTTCAACAACTGTCTGGTTCAGCTAAGTTACCAAATCAGACCTTAGAAGATTGCAGAGGATAGTCCGGACTGCTGACTGCGTGAGTGCGAGGGTGGATCATTGTACAACCGCTCGGGCCTGGTCTCGCCAAACCTGTTACTCATCCAAGAATTGAGCAAAAGGGATGGGCGTGGCAAAATCACTCCTGGTACGCCCTCAACATCCAGCACACTCCCTCTTGACTGTAAGTTTCCATGCCGTTGGTCGATGCGCTGAGCGAGTAGAGCTCTGAGCACCAGAACGGCCAGACACAGGAACTGTTTCTTCCCTCAGGCCATCCATCTCTTGAACACTTGACAATAACTGTGGAACTCACACTATTTATTCACTCATACACTTTTTTATCTAACACTCATACTCAGTCTACTCCTCAAATTTGCACATAATATACCTGTCCATACAAAACTGTCTATTGTAATATAACTGCACATACAATTGTCAATTTATATACTGTTATTACTTATTTACTTCTAATTTTTTATTATGGTGTGTGTTTATTTTTTCTGTCCACGGGGGTCATTCTGTTCCAGGGGGCTGTGAAGAGCATCTGTCACGAAAACAACATTCCTCCGTATGTGTAACCAAATAAAAAACCGTGCGAAGAAATGCTCATTCCTGATTCTGACGATAGCTGGGCGCACTGTCTGACAGATGCCGGGACTGCTCCGGGAGCCGCGTGGTTCCTACACTCATAGAAAATAATGTGAATTTGAATTTTAAAGCCGGGGCGCAACGCGCGCTTTCTCTCCCTTTTGTGAGACCGCGCGGGGGAACGCTGTTTTATTATTTTTGTTCGATTCCGAGAAGTGATGATTCAGGAAACAGGTTGTGCAATTTCTTTTAACTGGTTAACTCTGTTCCTTATCTTTGATAACCCCAATGTGGTGCTATTATTTTGTGGCTGCAGCATTTACTGGGGGAGGACAGCTTCCACATCACGAGTTAGTAGTGCCAGATTCGCCAAAAGCTTTTGTTGAAAGACGGAGCAAGGGGCGTGGCAGTACTGAAACACCGTCTAGCTGTTCTCCAATCACAGACGCGCTGGACAGGCTAACCAATCGGGCAGACACCTTTTGTTTTAATCATAATGGCGACCTTCATCAATCCGGAAACTAAAGTGGCGTAAGCCGGGGTTTGGTCCAGCCGTGGGGGAGAAGGATAATTTTACATAAGTGGGTAGTTCTGTGAAAAAAATAATGCTTTATTGCGAACAAAACCCCAGCATGATAGCATGTTTCTAAGACCCCGGCCCAAACGACATCAAGAGTTGTAAAAGAGCGATATTAGGGCGGCCGCCTTAATTATAGCCATGGCAAACTGGGTGCATAATGCAAATGTGATTGTTCGCCCATCTATGCAAATGTCTCTGTGTATAGAGACAAAATATTGAGATTAATCACTGTCAGTTTATATGACTGCATAGCTATTTGCAAAGACAGCTGGGATAAAAGTACACCACAAAAACTCTCGAGTCTTGGTTTTATTTCTCATTAAACACAAAACAACTTTAAGCAAATAGTGTTAAATCATATCCAAATTAATTCTAATTGTATTCTTTTTTTAATCTATGTCTGTACTGACATCATATAATTAAGATTAAGGAAACAGTCAAGTGAGTAAAATGACATTAAAGTTCTAATAGATAAAATGTGCAAACTTATTTTTCGTATTTATTTTTCATAATTTCAAGTATTTGTGCAGACCTTGCATTTCTTTCAATGTCAAGATATTGTAATTAGCGGTTCACTTAATTTTGAAGCGCATTTGGAAACTATATCGTGTACAAAGCCGCGTTTTTTTTTGTTTTGGTGGTGGGATTTAGAAGTTAACTAGTGTGGGGTACATAAAGGCAATTTTGGTGATATTTAGAATTGGTTCGCATCTCTCTCCCATCAAAGCCAGCTGCATAAAAGTTAAACAAAGTTACAAACTTTACATGTGCATGTGACTGTAATAAATATTGAGATAATTATTCCTCAGGGTCACGAAATCAAATCCTCCATGAGCACAAACTGTCGGTTCGTAGTTATGATGATTTACGGTACTTTTTAACTACTTAATTTCAAAATAGGTTTTAAATTATTAAAAAATATATATTTTCCTGGCTTAACAAGGCACTCTTGCAGCAGTGATTGAGACAGAGTTTCACTATCACCATTCACTGCCTCTTAAGTAAATGGTTAGTTCACCCAAAAATTAAAATTTGCCTGTGCTTTACTCACCTTCGAAGCATCCTAGGTGTATATGAAGAGTTCAGATGCAAAAGCCTCTAAGTGCCATCTGACATTTTCGTCTAAAATTAGCATTTTTATCAGACTCCTATATTTATGTTAATTTATTTCACTTAAATGGCATAGAAAAGGACCTATACAATGCCTTAAGGCGAATTACTAAGAAGAATTCAGATTCAAAAGGCCTCTAGATGACCAGTCTGACATTTTCGTTCTAAATATAGGTCGCCAAAAACTTTTGTTGTTCGGCTCAGACTCCTATTTGTAGGATGTATCATAAATGCTACTCTAAGGGCAATGTATAGGTCATTTTCTTATGCAATTAAAGGTGGGAGTAACTGTGAACGTAAGATATAGGGCCTGATAAAAAGCTACTTTTAGATTAAAATTTTTCATACGCATTTAGATGCTTTTCAGTCTTAGGCTCTCATATGACTGTTCGGACGAACCAGTCAGTCAGTTGGAGAGGAGAGAAAAAAGATTTGTTTGTATACCTTTGAAATCTGATATTTAGCTTACAACATGTGTCAGGTATTAGCTACAGAAGTCCTTGATGAGATTCGAAGAATCTAACAATCACGTGATCATTTCAGGATCATCAACAATAGAAATCCAGGTTCACGTAATAGTTATCCACGTACAAATAACTACTCTTGGGTGCTACGTCTGTGTACATGTGTTGCATGTGTTTAAGTTTCAGCGGGTTGATCTCTCTCTCGGCCACTGTAGGGAATCCCTTTCATTTCCAGAAATCTACCAGCGGTAGTGAATTGGGTATGGGCGTGGTTTGGGTGAAAACTCACGTTTAAAATACACATTCAAAAATATTGTTGATAAATGTAAAAAGATAATGAATGTATATGGATGGGGGGAGGGGAAATTAGTGGTAAAGAAGTGGGTGGATGAAGGAATAAGGGCTTGTGGTGTAGAATTATTTAGTATGAAACGGTTAAGCGTGTATAATATTGGGGATGTGATAGTTTTCAATGCTTCGTTCGGAAGGTGGCGGGTGTGACATTTTCCAGTAAGCATGAGACACTAAAGAAGCTGTAGTGGTGGTCGATGAGATCTACAGATTGATGCAGCCTTGCAAATTGAAATGGGAAAAATGCCTTTAGGTCTTAGAAGATTTGAACTGTCACTAAGATATTGGGTCAATATTAGGACATAGTCAAGAACACCCAGTAAGTATTTCTCAAACCTTTCTGGGAAAAAGAAATAAGAGCACGTCAAAGGCTTTGGATGTGGATGCCTAAGACGAATAGAAAGAAGATGGAAGGTCGGGTAAACCTCCAATAGCCCGGGACTGACGATTGTTAGACGGGAGATCAAGGATGTAGTGTAAAGTCCACTCCTAATCAGTAGCTGGCGGTAATGCACCTAAAAGTTGTGTGCCATCCGCCATTAAACACCAAGAAGAAGCAGGAGGAGCTGGTCGTGGAGCGCCGTCCACTCTCTGAATTCTCTCCCGGGACTCGATCCGTTCCTCCGCGAGTCAGCAAAGCTCTCGGACGCAGCGTTGAGTCTAACGAGGAGAGGTGAGCAATTCACGGCATTTCAAACACGAAACACATTTTACACAGTTTGTTCATGCATCATAACCTAACGTAACTACCCCTAACCAGATATCAATAGTTAGTTGCTGCTAGTGCTATTGGGTTTTCCGCCACCCGCTGATCTCACATTTCAAATGGTAACGTTAGTCTTTTGTATTAAATTTAACTTATAGGGTTTGGGGATCTCTCTGATAAACCTCGATCATTTCGCTTTACTGGGACCGTCTACAAATTCCAGCCACAGTTTTTAAAAAAGTAAGCTACATCTTATCAAAACATTCTTAGGTATAAATATGCAGATAATGCGCCTTAGCGGTGTTTATTGTGTATGTTTTCATGTGCAAGGTATAACGAAGTATCTGGCATATTTTTAAACTAAGTGTGCTATTGATAGCTTTTGTAAACCTGACAACTTTATGGAACAGAGTGGTTGAGTGTAAAAAGATCCGTGATATTGAACCTAAACTACCATGCGTTTACATGGTTGAAAATTACGTATAGATCCTGGCTTAATAGTTCATCAGGTGTGTCACGTGTAGTTTTAAGTACATATGAAGATATCTATTATAGCCTATAGACACAGGAAACATTAAAGGGGTCATATGATGCTTTTTTAAAGATCATTATTTTGTGTATTTGGTGTAACAGAATATGTTGACATGCTTTAATGTTCAAAAAACACATTATTTTTCAAATAATTATACAATTATTGTAGGTCCTCTATGCCCCGCCGCTCTCAAACGCTTAGTTTTCTACAAAGTCCCTCCTTCCGACAAGTTCAGTCTGCTCTGATTGGCCAGCTGACTCCGTGCATTGTGATTGGCCGAACACCACAAACACACGTCGGAAATGTAACGCCCCTTAACATAATCGCCAGCTTCAGCTTTCAAAACAAATGTAAAGAATCCGAGCCCGAAAGGGGAAACAGATGTTCGCGTGAGCAGACACAGAGATGAAGCTGGTAGGTGTTTGCAGGACCCTGTCAATCTCTCTCTCTCACACACACTCACACACACACACACTCACACACACACACACACACACACACTGCACACACACACACACACACCACACGTTGCGCAAAACTCCGCAATTGAACAGTCAATAGCAAATACTTAAACTAATAACAAAACAGTAGCTGATTCAGAAGCGCCAGAATGTCATAGCAAAGTCAGAATTACCTCCTATCCTAAGTTCACGAAACGGTCGTCCATAAAATACATTGCTGTTCTGGGTTGGTGTAAGCGATCTTCAAGATTGTTCCCCCCCGAAATGCATCTACTTTGGAAGGCCAAATAAAGTGCTTTTGTTTTCGCACTGAAACACACAGCGTCTCCCTGACATGGCTGCTTCAACACTAACTGCGTTACTGAAACCACGCCTGCTTTCTTTGCGTGCACATTTGGGCGGCATTATGCTAATATTTCCACATAGTGAGGTAGAGTCTTAACTTTGATAAAGAATATCTCTTTGGTTTTGAGACTTTAGTCTTTGCAACTTCAGGGATCTTATCAATGCACAATCAGCTTGTAACACTCCAAAGAGAAAGGAAAACTTGAAATCGCATCATATGACCCCTTTAAAATTCTGTTTTGTGGTAGGCTACAGTAGGTTTACTGTTTCACTTTCTTCACAATTTCTGCTAAAACATCAATAGAAATGTTGATGCTAGAAAGACAGACAACAGAAATGCATTGAATGTGTGAATTGTCACATATGTGAGTGCAGTGTTATTGAATGAGCATTTAAAAATTATGTGCTTTTTGTGTCAATGCTGTTAATTTTAGTATAGTAATATTATGATTTACAAAGAGTCAAAACTTTGTTTTTGTAAGGCTCTGATCTCTTCAAATATAGAATATGGAGGACATCTGCTTCACTTACATAAATGCTTAAATGTATAGATTGTTTAAAAATAACTAAGTTAACTGATGTATTGATTTTGGTAAATCTGCTTCTTCCACACAGAAATTCATGTTCAGTGAAGCTCCTCCCACAACAATCACACATTCAGCAATAAATGCTGGAATATCTCCATCAGTTCACAAGTGAAGACGAGCATCTAATCATCAGGAAGAGCTGAAATCTGCAAAGACTGAGTTTATTAAAGAGGACAGAGAGAAGATGAGAGATCCAGAGCCCTGCAGAATCAAACACACTGAAGATACTGAAGAACTAACAGGTTGGTGTTTATTCTTGATTCTTCATTCATCAACAAAATTTCTGTTAGATAAGAGTGTAGCTGATCAAACATATTTAATAGTTTTCCCTGTAGAAACATGGGATTTGTGTCTATAATGTTTTAAAAATGATAATTTGAAGATCAATGTACTTCCTTCATGGAACTTTACAGAGGTGTATAAAAAAATACAATAATGACTAAAATTTTGTATAGCAATTGTCTAAATTTTTTTTACATCAAGGTTCATCAGGGTTACTGAAAATCAACCATTTTTACTTTTATTTTAGAGTTGATTGAAGAAAACGAAGAGAATGAAGAATTGAGTGAAATTGATAAGAATAATCATGTCAAAACTGGAGAACAACATTTGAGTTGCTCTCAAACCAATCAGAAAGATTTAAAGAAAAGAAGAGCCAAGAAATCTTTCACCTGCACTCAGTGTGGAAAGAGTTTCACATACAAACATCATCTTGATGTTCACATGAGAGTTCATACTGGAGAGAAACCGTTCACTTGTGATCAGTGCGGGAAGAGTTTCACACAATCAGCAAACCTTAGGATCCATTAACTGCCAACACTTGATATAAACGGCATACAGTGTGGGATTCACCTGTGACAAGAGATTCAGTCGGTCAAACGACTTGCAAAAACACAAGGTTGTCCACACAGGAGAGAAACCGCAACACATGGAATGGGCAATGCGGGAGAAGAGTTTTTCCACTAAAAACAACACTTTACGGCATGTGAGAGTTCCTACTGAAGAAACCGTACAAGGTGTTTATACTGGTGACAATGAATTCAGTCAGGAACTGAAGACACACAAGATGATTCACACTTAAGAAACGGCGTAATCACTGCACTGCCTGTGGGTCTAAGTAGATTTCAATCATTCAGCATGCCTCTATGGCAGTGCATAGAAAATCCACTGGCACAGTAAGGGGTAGGGATCATCTTAGATCCAGGCACTTTATCAGGTCTGAGGGGTGCTGTGTCTTCACTCAAATGTTGACCAATAAATTCATCAAGCAGGTGAAGAATATCAGAACACAGCAATGTCAACTGTGCGAGTTTCAGATCAACTCAAAGATGGAGTGTGCGCACCCCCAAAATAACAATTCAAGAAGTTGTTTATTCTGTAGTGTCTTTTATGCTAATAATTATATAATTCTCTTATCAACTGATATAGCTTTCTATATAGGTGGTTCCAGTTGTCATGACGGATCATCAAACAGTAAAAATAAAATGAAACCTTCTCTCTCTGCTCTTGTATGAAGACTTTAATAGCTGTAATTGCATTACGTTTAATTTACAACATTGATTCATTTATGCGGTTTGTCTTTTGTAGGCTGTTAATTTACCTGAGATACGGGTTAGACCTTGGAGCATGGGAAATAGTGAAGTTTGTTCAAACAGGCCCGTTTTTTGGTATTGCTTTGAATAATTAGTTATTAAAGGGGTCATATGATGCGATTTCAAGTTTTCCTTTCTCTTTGGAGTGTTACAAGCTGATTGTGCATAGATGAGAGTGCCCTGAAGTTTAGTCAAGAGGTAGCTAAATATCTCAAATACCAAGGTAGATTTCTTTATCAAGTTAAGACTCTGCACGCCCCCTAAAGAGACGGCTCGTTCATAACACGCCGCCCACATATCTAGCCGTCACTATTGAAGAATATTGCATAATGCCTCCTCAAATGTTGCACGCAAAGAGAGAAGGCTGTGGTTTCAGGTAACTGCATTTGAGTGTGTGAATGCAAGGCATTTCAGGGGAGACGCTGGTGTTTCGTATGCAAGAGAGCAATAAGTAACTTTATTTGGCCTTCCGAAAGTAAATGCATTTCAAATGCGGAGTTTTACGCACCTTTGACTAGTTCGCCTTGCAAATTAGATCCCTTGTCGGTATGCTGCAGACTCTGGGCCATGAAGGTCAGGCTGAATTGAGGTGCGATTCACATGTGGAGAGGCTGCTAAGCAAACGGACCGAGGGAGAGCCGGGAACCCGTACGCGGCGCATGGGGGGTCAGGCTGACCTAGGTCGGGATGAGGTCCCTGCCAAACCAGCCATCCTTTGACCCAGCTCCTATTTGCCTAGGGACCAGGTTGTAGGGGTCCTCAAGCCCAATGCCAAAGCTTCTGTCTATTAAAAGGAACATAATTGTTACAAACTGACCATAGTACCTCAGTCCAAGGCCATAGGCGGCTTCAAGTCCTTTCAATAAACAGTGGCATGGATCACATATTTGTTATTTCAGATTAAATCACCGCTGCTGTTATTGGAGGCGTGCACACAGCAAGTATTTGTATCCGTCATAAGCCATGTAGTATCTGTAAGGCAGTCATTTGCGATCCTTCATGATTAACTCCAAACCACGACAGAGACTATTGTATTTCCATAGACCGGTACTTGTAGGAAAGTTCTTCTCAAGTTGTTAGAGTTCGCTTCGTCACCGAGAACACGACCCTGGATACTTATGCCGCTGCTTGATGATTGATGGCGGGAGAGTACAATGTCTCATTTCCCTGTGCAGAAACCGAAACTTTGAATCCATTGTCCCGAAGAAGGAGCCCTAGGCCCTGCGTGCTGAATCCGCCATGTGTACAAACTTTTACTGGAGCCGCAGCTTGTCTTCCAGGTAGCTCCAGTAACCCGCACATAAGTTATTAGAAGCTCAGCTTCTTTTGCACTCTGCCCACTCTCTGCCTTGCAGAGCCGATTCTTACCCTCCACGTAGTATCCGGGAGAAATATCAGTCACCGTGAAGAAATTTCCCCTGCATTCCATTTGAGGCAGGTACTCCCACTGTCTTCTATTGGTGAGGCGTGGACAATAGCTGGCACCTCATTACTCCGGATATCGCCTCGTTCATCTCGGCCCCTCTGGAGGACCTTGCATCTATTTCTAGACAAGGTTCAGGTGGAATTGCAGGACACTCCTGTAGAGACTCCTTGAAAGATCAGCTGGACCAGGCTGCAACATGCGTTCTTCTTGTCCCTGCAGCGCCTGCTGACGACAGTTAGGAGTTGATCGTAAGGCTCTTTCAGATCGCTGTCTTGCGTATACAGCATGTGAGAAAAAGTCTACCCGTCTAAGGAGGCTGAGATCGAGAGGCCTATCAGTCTCTTGTAAGCCAAGATTACATGGAGTTGGATGTCACTGGAATATGTTGGCTACTCACCATCTTTTATTGCAGAAGTAGACAACGATTTCCCCATCTTTTGTTGCCCAAAGGGAGTCAGTCATGCCTGGTCTCAGAGAGCCAATGGAGCGTACTTCGCGTCGTCACCAGATAATGCATAGGTGTATACTCTGATATAAGAAGGCTTGTAGTTGACTATAGTTGGGCTAAGGGGGGGGGCGCATCAAACTGCGGTAGAATGAACCAGGGACCACCGTCGGATACCTTAGGTATAGTCACACAAGTAGATCAGAAATCACAATTGTAAAACCTGCCTAAGTTGTTTACGACTTCCCTTCGAATATGAAGGTTCTTGAACCCTAATGAACTCCTGGTGCTTACCTGGTGCCGGGGTTGTCGTAAGCCCTCTCTCTCGCGTTGTGGTCTCCATCGCTTGCGGTCAGTGAAGCATTGTTGGTAGTCATGGAATTGGGGAGGTATATGTGGTATGTTGTCATCGAGGTCTCTTGGCCGCAAGCGTGCCTAATACAGACGCACACCAGGGTCTACGTTTCCGTGGTGGATTACCCTGGGCGATGAGATGACCCTCCATATAGGCTTATGGAATCCAGAGTCCTAGAATGTGCCCCATGGCTTATCGTGACAACTGCATCCCCTGCTTGTGGCCACCTTCGACCGTCCATCGGCACGTGGCTCTAGCACAGTAACTCCTAATGAGGATGTGGAGTTCTCAGTGGATAAATGCTTCTCTGGACAAGCTGTCGTACAAAGTTAACCGCTCGTACAAAAAGGCATGTGCAGTCTAGTGGTATAAGGGGGTTATTGCGGGCCCTCGTATCCTTGGGTGGTTGTCCACATCCGAGCAATGAGGCAGTAATGCCATAGTAGTGGTTTTAGTCACCCCCCCCCGCCGCCCCCTCCACTGTAGGCGAGAGATGTGGCTCGTCTCAAACTACAAAAGCCGGTCCCACACCGGAGTAGTCAACCTTGGTGGCCGTATTAGCTGTGCACTAGGGGCGATCTGACCAGCCTGGGGTGTCAAGCTAGACCTGTCACATATATGCCTATGACCGATGAAGGAGACACTGCCGGTTCTGGCAAGTCAGTATGTCCGTCGTTGGGTGTCATCATATCCTTGTAGCGACCAGAGCCAAGGATGGGGGGGGGGATGCGTGGTAAGGCAACACTTTCTTTTAGCCCGACCAATTGTGCCGCCGCTAAGACAGTCGCATACCAAAAATTTTAGCTCTTGCGGTCCCGCTTTTTAGGGTGTACATTTGGCAAAGTATACTGCAAATGAACTCACTCTGAAATGCGGACAAGTATCAACCGGGGGTCTGAACTAACGCCCACTGTGTTTTGTGGCTCCAGCGTGGGCTTCCATATCCGTCGGGCTGGCTGATACATGTTTTTGTTGACGCCGGGCGTTTTAGTTAAATTCGGGATTGACCGAATCAGTCAGAATGAAGACCCTGCCGGACCACTGACAAGGTTCGTGAAGGCGAAGACCTTGCAGCTCTTATTGTGCCGGCCATCACTTTTTACTTACTCTTGAATATACCACTGAGACTTAAAAAACTAACTTTATTACCATATAAAATCGGGGGGGGAGGAAAAAATATAAATAACTCAAGGATAATTGGCATTAAGCCAGACATTTTTCCTTTACTTTAATTTGGAGCAAGAGACCCTGGGGTAGGGGACGTTTTTGAGCGCAAAGGAATTCAGTACCCATACTGTCACTTTGCTCCATTTGATTGTTAGGGGTGGTTCAGGTTTGCTGATCTCTAGCCCAGAAACATAACCGGTGGCCCTACTTTGAATGTGTAAGTTACTATGGGCAAGGTCATGCTTCAAGAGCCAAGCCACTTTCATGGGTACCGGGGTAAAAGGTCCCATGATGGGTTCAAAATACATGAAAATTGTACCCGTCTAGCCAGCTAAATCCAGCTTTCATGGTACGGCCCCGGTTACCTTTATAATAGACTGACAACCACCAAAAAGCACAGGTGGTGAAGAGAATGCCACATGATGAATCAAAGCTCATCACCAGTAGCTTCGCCACAAGCAGAAGTATATACACTAATACATAGAAGGTCGTTCATGCAACACACAACACCATCTTGTAACAACATATGAGACGTTAAATAGATGCATTAAACTTTCCATGGAAACACAGAAGATTGTTAACAAAGGCCCAAATATACTAACTATAACCAAAACTATTAAAAAAACCTATATTTAAACACATACTTTTTATGTGTGAGTGTCATGCAGGGAAAATAGTCTGTTAATATCATTTTACAGTTTTTGAGTTGTAAATTATACAGTTGATTTGCTATTTTAACTGTCTCACAAACTGTAAAATGAATCATCATTTTACTGGAGTACATGATGTCTGGTTATATTTACAGTTTTTTTTTCCCGTGTAGGATCGTCACGGAACTTACGTGGTAACCGGATTAACATTTTTGTTCTGGTAGCGCTTTTACAAATGTTTACAGTTTTAATTGTTACAAGTGGAACCCGTATTGTTTTACAGAGTACCAGCCGGAGCCAAACTTAAACCTACCCATTTTATAGCGAATACATTTAACGTTAATAGCGAATATGCATTTTTATCATATTATCAATTAGCGATTTAGATGTTAGACCCCTTAACCTACCTCCAAACATAAACCTACCCATTTACAACCTGTCCGTTTGAAGCGGGGCAACATTTGAATGTAAAGGAGCGCGTCCCGCAGCCCCGGCCTTTTGCTGTTTACTGGTCACGGGGACTGCGCTGCTGCGGGTATGGAGACGCTCGCTGAAAAAAGGCTGGGTGGATTGGTGGGTCTGGTTCCTCGCAGTCATTGGATTCGGCGGATTTGGGATTACAGGCGCACGCACAAAGATTGTTGGTTCATTTCGTATTAGTGTTGCGTTTTATTTTGGTGTATATGACCTGTAGTGGGGCCTTGGGGAGGGGTTGCAATCAGAGTAAACATTGACAGGACAGTAGGGGGAGATCAAATGTTAAACGCTTGCAATCAAATGTTATGTATGTTTTAGGAGGTTTAAAGATGGTTGTCAGTCTTGTTTAACAGTTATGTAGGCGTCTTGTGAAGGACGATCTGTCGAGCAGAACTCACGAGCAAAACAGAAATGTTCATCATGTTCATAGTAAAGCCGAGTAAACATTGAACAATGCAATTGAAAAGGCAGTAATTCATAGGCACAAACAAACCATAAAAATGTTAATGGCGCGGGGCGATTTCTGGGCTAACCTGATTTAGTTTGTGGTAGATAGGCGACGCGCAAGTGTTTGCCCCTGTTTTTGGCGGATAAGGTATTAAAACATAATCAGGAGCTGTTAAAGGAATCTTATATCCTGGGTTTGTTGGTAGAAAGGATCCTCGCGATGGTAGTACTGCCTAAAACGGGCATGTATTGTGCGGCAAATATTATCCATAAGCGTTAGTTGGCCGCGTATTCTCTCGCACGGGTCTCCGTACTAATCAGCGCAACACCGTCTCGATTGGATATCTCACGATTGAATCAAAATCGCAGATTGACGATGAATAGATTATGTCATGTCTGAGTAGGCTGTCTTGAATCGGCTTCTAGTCTAATATTCCCGCGGGCGAGCTAAATTATTGAAACATGATTCGCGGGCATCTTCATCCTGTGTTAAATTAAAGGCATAGAGCGTGTATCCGTTTAGAAATTCCTGTCGATCTATTGCCAGAGGCTGATTTTTAAGGTGTCTTCCGGTGGATAATACGAGTTGATAAAAGTCCCTCACAGCAGATCCATTCTTATATTCTGGCTGAAACGGTTTGGATGGAATTTGGATACCGTCTCGGTTTAAAGCCAAAAATTCCAGGTTAAAATGTTTAAAGCAAATGGATTTTTATCATACGCCCCTGAAAAGGAGGTATTTTCTGTCATTGCTAAAATGACAGATTTAGGTAATGTTCAGAGAAAAAGATGTTCTTGATTTGACACTCGAGACCCCGGCGGTATAGAGAAATTCTTCAGACACACACGGCCTATGGGGTATTTAGCAGTGGTTGATAGAAGAGCCTGCGCGTGTCCCAACCGAACACCGGGTGAAACTGAAACTTTTTTCACAAAAAGAGATGCTGATACAATATTGAGTTTATAACCGACAGCGTCATCTCGCATTAGACAGAACTCATCTTTAGCACGGGTCAGCCGTATTTTTAAATCTATGCCGTTCAACATTAACTTTTCTTGAAAGAAAATATCGCTATGAATGGGTGCTAGTAATTCTATGACACTACTAGCGTTGGAAAACGGCGCTCTCTTCATTAACCCCGTATTTTCTCCTGCGGGGTCAGTAGCATCCATGTGACCCGGCGTATCTTTGTAGAACAAACCGGCTGAAAAGACACTTTCGAGGGTATCTTTTCCAAAATTAATCAGTGCTTCGATCAAACATCTGTAGGGATACGTACTGGAACTCTGTGTTATCAGACGATCGCCCAGAGAAACATCCACCTGTGAGAATATACAGGCACCGGGGTAATTTATTAAACCAACAGGTGCACCATCTGCTATATTAGATCCGTCGGGCGTGGTTATCTTGATTCGCGTGTATAACAGAGTATTATTCAAATCCGTATAATATTCACCCGCCCCCGGTATAAAGAATTCTAGAGGCGACGAATCCGTTATTGCAGATAGCGGTGGTATTTCAAAGTATGCATTTTTTTCAATTGATGTCTGGGTCATAGGAACTGCAAATAAATCTAACTCAGATTTAATACATTCCTCCGACATGTTGTGGAATAGAACCATGTTTAGAAAATAGTGTTCAGCGGTCTTTTGACACGGACGGTTTTCTTTACACGTTTCGCGCGGACACATCATATGCGTTTTGCAACAGTACGTTTCTTACTAGTAC
>JADLZN010009687.1:0-98213 GCA_018155175.1 Sinocyclocheilus anophthalmus | reverse complement strand
GCTGTCCTGAAAAGTGCTCTAAAAATCCCTCCTATCCCCCATCCATACATAACCGGTCCGCCTGCATATCCCGGTAACCCGTTACCTGCTTGGTTCCGGTAGTATGCGACATATCGTTCCGGGTCCATAGTTGTGCAATAGTTTTGTTAAAACAAAAACCTATTTCACCTGTCTGAAGTGAAGTTTAGCAACAACTTTACCGTAAGTGAAACGTACGTGTTTGTTTTGGTCGTCTTTAACCTCGATGCAAATGTCAGTAATATTAGATTTACTCACATCTACGTAATGTGGTTTATCGAATCTAACACTGATGAAGTCATTAGATGTCCCGTCTATATGTACAGTTCTCAGTAGTGGTACATATGAATCACCGACTGGTTGATACTCGATCATATCAGTGTATATATACATGCTATAATATGACCCTCTTATGTCAGCCTGATGTGGTGCATACGTCACAACAGGTGCACCATCAAAATGAGCATCGCCAGGTTGATTTACAGATCCTAGAGCCACACTCGGTTTTAATCCTAAAATAATAGCCAACTTCCCGTAAAATACCAAAGATGTGTTCGCCGGTGCTTTTAGAAATATCCTATTTTTGATGTGGTCATAACCAAGAGTCACTCGCGGTGGTAGATTAGCATTTATCTCTCTAACCAGAAACAATACATCCTCGTAATACCCCGGTTTTAACGTATTACATACTTTAGATATGTTTTGAAGGTTTTTTTCTTTAATGTAGATAATCACACCCTCACCCTCTTCGTAATTTTTCTCATCATAACCCAGTATATTGGGGGCTGTGTTAATAATAAATGGCGCATCCTCCTCATTAAAAGTGTACCAGGTAATAGGGTAGTAAAATTCGATTAATCCGACTTCCCATTGACCTTTGAGGTTCATGCTTTTCGCTAGTCTTGTTTTGTAATTAGAAATACTATTATCAGGATATACATCCAATGATGCGTTGCATGGTAGCGTAACGTAAAATCCTCCCTCGCCCATGATGCAGATTTTCACAAATGCTGCTTATGACAACCACATTGTTACTTTAAGGGATTCTGTATGTCCGCGATCTCCCGTTCTGGCAGCCATGAGGAAAATTTAGGTGGCCATCCCCGCCATTTGACAAGACAAAGCACCTTGCGACCACTCTTTTTTCGATCTAAAATCTTTTCTATTTTAAACGACTTATCTTGATTCACAATAATTTTTTGTAATTCTTTTTCATAAAAACACCCGTCGATAACCTCCCCATCGTAATCTTGTAATCTGTACACAGGTGGTGTCCGAGGTACACACGAGGCTATAGTGAAAAACTCTTCTGTGTAATTCTGCTCGTACCCCTTAGAAAATACGTTTCTAACTTTAGATATCCTAACAACATCACCTATTTTATACCTAAAGACAGTTGGGCCTTTATGCAGCTTTCCGTACAAATTATTAAACACGACCTCTTCATTTTCTTTATGAACGTCTAAAGGCCGCATTTTAATGCTTTTGTGATAACTCGCGTTATATCCGTCTATAAGATCTTGTAAGATATCATAGTAACATTTTGAATTGATGGCTGTTAAAAATCTAGCCATTCTTGATCGAAGAGTCCGGTTAAAACGTTCAACTACGGATGCTTTTACATCACTTGCTGTAGCGAAATGATGTATGTTATGCTTTTTCATCAGTTGTTGGAAATGTTTGTTAAAAAATTCAGTGCCTTTATCGGTCTGTAATTTTTGCGGTACACGTCTTTCTTTGAGTATAGATGTGAACGCTTTCGTAACCTCCGGCCCTGACTTATTCTTCAGCGGGCGAGCCCAAGCGTACTTACTGAAAACGTCTATGCAAGTCAGTAAAAATTTAATATCATCGTTTTCTTTCGAATAAGTAGTCATGTCAACCAGATCTGCTTGAAACTGTACATCTTTCCCGTACACCATTACTCTATTCCGTTTGTATTTAATAGGTGCGGTTCTGTGTAATGTGTAAGCATCCTGAGCGGATAACCAATCCGACACTTCTTTATCCTTCAGAGTTACACCGTATTCCTGTAGCACTCCCCGTTTTAAGCGCTCTTTACCCCCCAAAGAACCGGGGTTCGTAGGGTTGTAGTACACTTTTTTCATTAATTCAGACATCTCACCCTCACTGTTTTTCAGAAAATAATGACAGAGTGATTAGCGTCAAAAGGTTTTTATTTGCAATAGAGGACACACACAAACGTTAAATATGATTGGTTGTACAATAACATTATATATCATCTAGATAACGAAGGAATTTCAGGCACATTACAAAATTTTTCACTATCATGTATTCAACTAATAAGTCAATAATTTTACATACATCCAACGGATCGTTTCTTGACAACAACATCACACACACATCGGTTACATAAGTACAGAGACATAAAATGTTACCTATTTTAAGACTTTCTTCACATTCAGGCATGTGTTCGAGAATGTTTTTAACAGTCATACGGGGGTTATAACCGTTTGCGATACATTGGGTTGTCATAACACACCAATCGTTCGACATACCCCTCACAATACACATTTGATTTTTTAATTTCGTTAAACGTTTATTATCCACATAACATTCATGATCATCATCGGTAATCTTATACAATAAACATATTATCTCGCTCTTAATTCGTTGTTCAAATAAGAGTTTTGTCAGCCATGTCGTGTTGCAGAGGTTCCCCATGACATTGGTTACTCAGAGTCCGTTGCTGCACTCTTCTTCCAGCTGTCAACCGCGTCGTAAACGGCCTGCTCGCAGGTTTCATCCACAAGTTTCGTCCTGAGTTCAGCCAAGCCTTCCACTATGTACATCTCATCTCTGAGCTCACACAGAACGGCGTCGACAACACCCTGAATTCTTTGCAGATGCGGTGTTAAACCGAACAGCTTCAAGGTTCGGGCCAGAATGTGTTTTAGATCAGGTTTAGACAGTTTATGCGACAGTTGTTCAAAACACCCCAGAAAATAGTACGCAGGTGCCTCATAGAGGCATGAATGTTGTGTTTGCGAAGGATGATCGACCTGACAACCATAACAATCTTTCTTCAGATGTCTGTCAACCAGATGCTCCAGAATTATGGCAACAACAGCTTTAATGAGCTTATGACCGGTCACACCGATGCAGCCGTCGACTGTGTCCGAGACGGCTTCAGAAGTTGTAGCGTCAGATGATCCAGCGTGAGGAGGCCTGTACTTTGCCAGGAAAGCGAGATTATGGTAACCGAGTTCTGTACAGAATTTGTTCACCCAGGTAGCATAGGCCGGCGACGTCCCCGGCGTGGATGCGGAGTCGTCGCATACAAAACTAGGAGGAGCTGAAGTATTTTCTTGGGTCATGTTGCTGACGTTATCGCTTGAAGTGTATTTTCCTCTGAGAGTACGGGGGTCGTCTGTATTTAATGATTATAGAATGTAGGCGGAGCTACGTGAACCCCTCTCCGACTGGACACGCACCATTCAGGGTGAAACAGTTTCACTTTTATGTTGTTGTATCTGTCAAACGCCTCGCACCACTTAAACAATTTGTCTATCTTACCGAATATGTCTTCTAACGCAGACACGTCTTTCCATTGAAACAAAAATTTAATGGTGTAGTATTTGAGATGATCCTCTTCAGATATAGGCCATGCGCGTTCAGGTAGGTCCGAGCTGTGGTCGCTACAAAGTATATAAACGTAATCATCAGCGTGCTTGTTAACGTGGTCCCCTAGTACTCTATACCTCATACCTGGTGTGATACCATTCCATTCCCCTATGAACAGAGGGTCATCGCACCCATCTTTTAGATCACGCCAGACATAGTTGTAAAATAAACACCAATCTTTTATGGTGAAAAACAGGTCAGGGGGGGGGAGTTCGCCAATGTGTCGTAAGTGAATCTCTCATCATTGTCCACGGTACTCAGTCCGACCTCCCGGTTGTTCTTGTCAAAGTTGTAACTGCAAATACAGTTACCGGATAAATTAAACTCATACTTAACATTATCCAAAGTTTCGTGGAGGAATCTGGCCAGACACGGACCATGTTTCATCTCCCTCGGTGCCAGAGTAAGATCGCTCATAGCAACCTCAACACGCTTCTCAGGATTTTTGGTGATGATGCCTCAGCCATTGTTACAGAATAATACCTGTTTTTTCCAATTCACAAAAATACCGTTTGTATTTTGCGTCTAGGTAAGGTTGTTATTCTCAACAGAAACCCCTTTAAACACGTTACAACCCCGTTTTGGGTGATTAACACACCACCGTTGTTAGGGGTTGGGTTTGTAGGTGTGACCTGAGAGGTGCGCTCCTGAGCTCATTCAGTGTTTTGACAGCAGCGTGTGAGGATGAACTGACGGAAAACAACGTAAGATACACGGGGATCTTTTTCTTTTATTTTCTAACTTGTGACAAGCTAACTAGTTTTAAATTGTAATGATAGAGTACAACATAGACTTTGCCATGTATCTTATTGCTTAACGGAATGATATTTTTTTTTTGTTTTTTGTTTTTTGTTTTTAGTTGCGTAAGATAATTCAGCATTTTTTTTTTTGTTTTTTATTTCTTTCTAACCGGTAACAAAATCTCAAACTTTTAAAAAAGTAACGACGTATTGTTTAATAAACGTATCTGACGCTTTTTGTTTTAGATCACGGTGAGATGTCCGCATTTTTATTTTATTTTCTAACAGGTAACAAACTCTCAAACTTTTAAATTGTAATGTTACAAGATTTTTGACTGCCATGTACTGTTTAACGAACTATCTGGAAGGATACTTTTTGTTTCAGATCATGGTGAGAAGACACCTTTTTATTTCATTTTCTAACTTGTAACGAACTCTAAATAGTTTTAAATCGTAACAGAGAAACTGCCGTATTGTTTAACGAACTATCTGATTCTCTTTTTTTGTTTTGTTTAGATAGATGGAAAGCGGCCTAGTTTTATTTTTATTTTCTAACTTGTAACAAACACTAACTAGTTTTTTAAATTAACAACACTTAAATATTCGTCTTAATACCCCTGGTTTTTTACTCTTTTCTGGAAATACAGACATTACATTGTTTATATATTTTATATAGTTTGATGTTTTTCTTGAAATGTATGTGTGTGAAAACTTTAATAAAAAACTTCCCTTATCCCTGTTTAATAAGCATATCACGTTTCACAATTTAAAGTTTAAAGCACATAGTTAAAAAACAGTTTCAATTAACCCACACAAAAACACTATCCCAAACAATCATAAAATCCAGGGGTTCATTGGGGTGGATAAACAGATGGACGGTTAGATGGGTGGGGGTGTACAGAAACAGGTGTCCAAACAGGTGTCCATTTATGGTAGGAGGGAGGGGGGGTTTTATGAGGGGCAATAAATCAAACTTTTTGACACATAGTAGCCTATACTCTCTATCAGGTCGTTCCAAAACCGTAAAAGCTTCGTTCGTCTTCGGAACATAATTTAAGATATTTTGGATGAAAACAGGGAGGCTTGTGACTGTCCCATGGACTGCCAAGTAAATTACACTATCAAGGTCCAGAAAAGTATGAAAGACATCGTCAAAAAGCCTCTGCCATCAGGTGTTCAATCTGAATGGCATTTGAAGCGCGAGAATAATTTTTGTACACAAAGAAAACAAAAATAATGACTTAATTAAACAATTCTTCTCCTCATCCCGTAGCGCCATTTGGAGAGATCCACTGAAAAAAAAAACCGCAAATTGCGTATGCTGTCGGTTGTCAGCAGCACCACACGTACGCTGTTTTCTTCAAATCAAAGCTTAAATAACGTAGAAAAAACGTATCCGTTGTTGTTGGGTGACACAGCATAGTAGAATAGCATACGCTGTTTATGTTCAGTGGATACTTTCCAAAATGGCACCAGGGTGGCGCAGAGGAGACAAATTGTTGTTTAAAGTCGTTATTTTTGTTTTCTTTTCTCGTACAAAAAGTATTCTCGACGCTTCATAAAATTATTGTAGAACCACTGTAGACAGATGGATTATTTTGACGATGTCGTTCATACTTTTCTGGGTCTTGACAGTGTTATTTACTAGGCAGTCAATGGGACAGTCACAAGCCCCCCGGCTTTCATCCAAAATATCTTAAATTGTGTTATGAAGACGAACGAAGATTTTAAAGACACATCTCTTTGGCCAAGCATTCAAGTAATGCATCTCATAATCGTGTACTGCAGTTATATCTGATCAAATGCACATTATTATTCCTTAGCTTGGGTTGAACAAATAATTTGTGCTTGCTTTGAACAGCGGATACGCTATGTTCTATTGTTTCTATGTTTTGCCATGTAATAGGAGTCACACAAGATCAGTCGGGATCAGCCCTTAACAAGCCACCTGAGATGCCCGGAAACACTGAGAAGGATTGATGCAAACATAAGAGGACCTAAGTGATGCCAACCCTGAACAACATAAAATACCAAATTTGGCTAAAAGTTGATTGCAAAACATTAGGGCTGTCAAAATGGATGAAAAACTAAATTCGAATTTTGTACTTTTAATATTATCAAAATTCGAATTATATTCGAATTTAAAAATGCATAATTTCAGTTATGGTGAAAAATAGCTTTAGGCTTCTCTCCTGAGGCCACAAGAGGGCACAACGCGCAAAATATTATGCACGTTTCTTCAAAGCGTATTAAAATAACATGAATATCTTTGAAAAAAAAGTGCATAATGTTTAAAATAATGTTTATAAATCATATATAATTAATAAAGTTGCTTAAACAACTATAAACAAAACAGCATAATGTATGTATGTATGTATAGTTTAAAACAAAGGACCGAAAACCAATCACAAAGAGAAGGCTACTTTCTTCATTTAAAAACATAAGATACAGTGGGATGGGGAAAAACCGCCATAAAGTCTTGATGTTTTTTAAAAGTTGAACTTACATTAATTGTACATGGCTTTCTAAACATGCCGCTCTCAGCGATACGCAAGTGCAACGCTGATAGATGACGTCCCTATAGAAAATGTGATAAATATGAGTTCTGTGTGAATGACTTGGTTTCAGTTTTAACGTAAACAACATCTTCTCCACACTGATGCTCTGGTATCCCGCAATATATTGAATGAACAACGTAGCAGCGCCGCATCTAAATCCGTGTATCATTTGATCATTCGTTTTTTGATTTAATATTTTAAGTAGAAAAATTAGAAAACGGCTCCCTTTTTGTTTTTTTGTTTTTTTCCAAAAAACTAAAAAACGAGAATTCAGCTTAAATTTTAATTTTTCGTTCATGGGTGGAAAAATGAAAAAACAGTTTGAATATTTGATTTCTACATGTGGGCGGGAATTAAACGCCCCTTTCTACTGATTGGTCAGCCGAAGATCAAATCGTGCCGTCATCAGTTCTTCTGCAGTATCATGCAGCAGAATAATAGTCCTCCGCTGCTGAAGTGGTACGGATTCTTAACGCATTTATTGCAACTACATTTAATATTTTTCTCATCAAACAGACTAATGAATAGATGTCTAATGACAGAGTATTAAGTTATTTCCCCTCGATGGGGAAATAATCCAAGTGAACATCAATCAGTACTCAATATTAATTTAAACTGCTTTAAATATGACTGCTGCTTATTTCCTGTGCACTTCAATACTGGTCGTCTGTCTGCTTATTGAGTTTATTTAACCCATCGCAATTTCGCAACATCGCAATGTCCTGCTCGGGCTTGCCAATTTAATGGCAGAGAATGGTGACTTTAGTTTTTTTTTTTTTAAGCGGATACATATCTGTCATAAAATAATCTTATGCATCTCATGGCATATATTCCAAGCATTCTGAACTTCTACTGAGGGTTTGGTGAGAAAAAAACAAAATGGCAAGTTATTATATTTTATGAAAATCTTGCGTTGCTGCTCACGCTGCGCACAAGTGCATATCCTTTTGAGATATCAATTATAATCAATTTTAATAAAACACAAGATTACATTATATAACTATAACAGCAGGCTATTTAATATCAGTTGTTCTCTGGTTGTCAGTCAGAATGACAGTTCTTGCAACATAGGCCTATATATACCCAAGACAATTTATTATTCTTTCCTTTCTTTCTTAGTGTTTAAAATATTTATTTTGAAACTAATTAATTAATTTCTTAATTAAACAGACTTACTGGGTGAGCAGGGTAGGCTATGACAGCTGTCATATCATACCCTGCCATGCCCAGCTGATGCAAAGAATAGAATTTATATCTACACAGAAGAAAGCCCTGTCTAGACTCTGCCCCGGTACGAGTTGTGTCGAGCTGTTCATTAGACTGTTTGTTTGATGAAAAAATATGAAATGTAGTTGCAATACATGTGTTAAGAATCCATACAATTGCAGCAGCAGAGGACTATTATTCTGTTGTGTGATACTGCAGAAGAACTGATGACGGCACGGTTTGATCTTCGGTTGACCAATCAGCAAGAAAGGGGCGTTTCCCACCCCACATGTAGAAATCGAATATTCAATCTGTTTATTAATTTTTCCACCCATGAACGAAAAAACGAAAATTTAAGCCGATTTCTCATTTTTCTACTTTCAATAATAAAAAAAAAAACGAATGATCGAATGATACACGGATTAATTAGTGGGTTCAAACTGGATAGGCTAAAAACAAAAAAGCATTAAAGTGCAATGACGCTTACATCGTCGTCGCATTCCGTGCGCCACTGATAGGCTGCCTGGCGGCTGATGCGCACCTACAATTCCAATGCAACATTTTTGCATTCGAATGTGGATTTTTTTTTTTATTTTTTATTCGACGAATATTCGAAATTCGATTTTTTTTGACAGCCCTACAGCATATAATAATTTGCTGTTAATAGTGTTCATCTTCTGTTTGATTACATCATTAACTGAATTTTTCCGTACATTTCTGCCATATGCACATCAATTTGACATGGTCACCACTGACAAGCTACTACTAAATATATTGTAAAAACTTAATTTTCTGTAAAGCTGCTTTGCAACGATTTGTATCGCGAAAAGCGCTATACAAATAAAGTTGAATTGAATATAAAATAATTTGAAATGATCGCTCGATCTATCTATATATCTGTCTGTCTATCTGTCTATCTATATGTCTGTCTGTCTGTCTAATAATGTAAAAAATTTAAATATGCAATATAAAATAGTGTAAAATAATATTTATCTATCTCTGGGTGAGAACTGAACCTATTCGAGGCCCCGCCCCCGCGTTTCGGCCACGCCCCCACGGCAGACCTATGAGAATGTAGGCGGGGCGTGAGCGGTTGCGCCATGTTAACGCTGCACGTTGCAGCCGCATCAGCCAGTAGCAGCAATACAGAGACATATGCGGGATTATAGAGCTAAACCCGGCCAGCAGCCACAGAGAAGACTGCAATTGCGTCTGAGGCTTTTCTTTAATGCACCGCACCCAAGAAGAAGCCAGGATCGCGTTCCCGTTTCAGAACTAATTATTTATTACTGTGCCAGAGGCCCCTTGAATTGAATGCAATGTGAACATCTACAGCAATGTGGTTATTTTCCTGCAGATGAGCTGCCGTTTTGTCCTCTCCCCCCCTCCTGTTCTCCTTTCATCATAATTCAAGATCATCTTCAATTCACTGGACTCTCATAGACCTGTATATGAAGGTAAGCATGCATTATGGTTATATTTCTGTATTGGTGTCACCATTCATTCATGCATGCATGCATGCCCTGGCTTCCTTTTTTATCCCATTGCATAGCAACCAAACCAGCCAATGCAAGCTTCTAGATCCCTGAAATGATGCACAGGCAGAGGCATAAAGCGTGCATTCACCTTGCACCCTGATTTTAGGGACAGGTTTGCTTCGGATGCCATGTAAATGCCTTTATGTAACGTCCAGGGTTTAATTTCTGCTGCATGTCAAGATAATCCATCCATATGATGGCCAAAATGCATGCAGTGTCTGTGATTTGTGCAGCTGGGCAACATGGATTGCATGCATAGCGTGTTTCGTTCTGTTCTGATACCTGGCAACCCTCTCAATGGCCTCTTTTCGAGATCCCTCAGCTGTCATGTGAGATATATTTGAGCTTTTGTGTTTATTTAAGGTTTATGTCTCATCTGTACATCTCAGCTGCTCCCCAATTTGCCTTCTTTTCTCTGCCACATCATTACATAACCTCCGCTCTCATCCTTCGCATGCAAATAATCTGCTTGCATACAGTTGGATCCACAGAGGACCTTATATTGGTGAAATGTATCACCATAAGGTTTGTTCTAATTGTTTTCTGGGCACTACGCATCTCCCCTGGTTGAGTCGGTGACATCATCTCCTGTTCTGTCCCCCTGGTGTGTGAGCGTGTGTGTAAGTGCGCATTCTTCAACAGACTGTAATGCCAGATCTGGATGTGTGGTGTTCTTCTGATGATGCACAAAGCCCTTTTTCATGAGAAAATTGATGTGTCGTTCAACCGTGTGTTCAGTTGAATGGATTTTATTGCAGTAGGGTTGGATGCTTCTGTAAAGCTTGCTTTGGTTCAGGTGGAATAGGTAACTTGGATGGATGATGTGATGAATGAATGAATGACAGCCTGTTGGGCTGTTAGCATCTTTGTCTTCTCATCTTCTAGCTCAGTGGTTCTCTACTGGTTTTGCTTCAGGACTGTGATCGTGCGTTTGGATGTTTACAAGAAGATTTTCACGTATGCAAGCAATTATAAAAAAAATACTTGTTATTTTATAGATAAGCATGCAATTTAACTTGTAAAATGTGATTTGTGATGTCCAACAGTGTCTTGTAAGGTACAATTTTGGCCTGCCACTTGATGTTCAATGCTAATCAGATATTTACAAGCAAAGTTTTAAAGGCAAAATATGTAATATTTTTTTATTAAAATATCCAAAAACCACTAGAACAGTGTTATATATATTTTGCTGACTTGTGTACTTGCATTATCCCAAATGTTTCGAAGAATGTTTAAATCCAGAGAAATAAGCAATTTTAACTAGTGACACGGACCGTGTCTATAGTGTCATTGTGTCGCCTGCCAGTGACGTCATACACCCTCGATTTCCGGTTTTGTTTTGTAGAAAACATGGAAACACCAAACACGCTTTAATATGTTGTGTGTTTTATTAGACAGGTGACGACCGCACAGAGTAGCATTATAACAGAACTTTCAAACGTATCTAGTATGATAAAACAGTGCTGCTTTACCCCACATACGCACGACCGGAAGCAGCGGAAGCGCTAAAGTGTGGCATAATAAAGGCATAATTCGAGCCGTGTGTCACTCTCGTCTCTCATTAGCAATTACTTCAGCGGCCTCGTTTCGCTTCGACGGCTTTCCGCCTCACTCTGCTTCATACTACGATGTTAATAAATCTTTAATACATTAGCTCATCCATGAACATGATTTCCCGTCGGATTGCATCGGCTGTGGGGATGACAACTCCCATGATTCCACACTGCGTCACGGCGTCGTCAAACTACATATTTGTTTGTTTTGAATATACACGCCCTCTAGCAGTGAAAAACTTTACATATGTACCTGTAAGTATGAATGACATTGTAAAAAAAAGCAACTTGTAATTAAAAATTTTTTTTTACACCATTTTACAATGTTACTTGTAAGTAGTGCTGGGCGGTATGACCAAAAATTTATATCACTGTATTTTTTTAAATTTACCGGTTTCCGGGACATTTTTCATGTATGACCGGGTGTTAACCATATTTTCTGATTGAGAGAGGAAATACTGCATTGTATTGACTTAGAATGCCCTATTTTGCTGTCATGATTAGTGAATATTATCAAAAAATACCACACTAAATAGTGACTAACCACGACCCCTTTTAATACAGGTAAAAAGGAGTCACTCAGTTATAATCGCGGCATCGTCTGATAAAATCAACATGCATCTACACTAATGATTATGTGGGTAATCTTAACACCAAACACCTATGTGGTGTTTGGCTCTATACTTTTTTGGTCCATGCGCGCATGCCTGGGTTGAGTAACACACTAAAAAAATAACAAACAAAAAAGTGTAGTGGTGATATAACAGGGGGTGGTAGGGGAACTCGCTCCATTTCTAATTTCAAACAATTCAGAGTAAGCGACAGGTGTAGGAAACGCTGTTTTGTACTCGCTTTTATTGAGAGTCGGATGCCACGTGCGGACAACTGAATGACTGCTTCTCTGCCACTCACTGCACGACACAGACGGCGAGAGAGGTGATACTTCTCCGGGAAAGTCAGACCTCGCTTTCGTGGGACAGCACTGGCGAAATCTTACAACTGAACCATAACTAAGGTTTATCCAAAAAAGTCACTAGGTTTGTTAGTATGAATATTCTATGGAAAAAAGCCGCTAAATAATGCCTAAGGTCACGCTCGTGTGTGTGTGTGTGTGTGTGTGAGACGCGGGAGCTGATGGCAGGGGGCGGTGGATATTTGTGGCGGTCAATGTGGATATTGTGGATGAGTTCTTCTGTCATCATGTTCTATTAGTTATACAACTTCAGTTTGGGAACTTTCACGCTTAGTAACACATACAGCTGTTCCCTCACCACAGTGCAGCAGTGAAAAGGGACCCCTTTCAAACAGTGTCGCATTCCCAACGTTGTTTAAGCGACATACACCGGTATTGCGGTATTTTAAAAATTCATATCATAGCAAAAATAAACACCGGTATTCGGTATGAACCGGTATACCGCCCAGCATTACTTGTAAGGTCCAACACTAAGGTACTATTTTGGGTTGGCACCCGATGTCCAATGCAAGATCCGCATTGGATATTTTCAAGCAGAATTTTAAATATGCATGCAATTGTAACAAAAAATAAAAATTTTAAGAACGCATGCAATTTACTTGTAAAATTTTACTTATCAGGTCCAAAAGTATCTTGTAAGGTCTGTTTTAGACTGCCACTTGACATTCAATGTAAGATTTTCTTTGGACGTTTAAAAGCAAAATTTTCAGTATGCATAAAATGTAAAATAAAAATTACTTTTAAGATTTTAAGAATGCATGTCATTTTACTTAAAATGTTACTCGTAAGGCCCAGCGGTATCTTGTAAAGAACTATTTTGGGCTGCCAATTGACATTATTTGCAAGATCTGTGTTTGGTGTTTACAAGCAAAAATGGTAAGTACACAGTAACATTGTAAAAAAAAAAAAAAAAATTACTTGTATTTTTTTTTAAAGAAAATTACTTGTAATTTTTTTTAAAGAATGCATGCAGTTTTATTTGTAAGGTCCAACAGTGCCTTCAAAGGTGCTGGTTTGAACTGCCACTCGATGTTCAAAGCAAGACCCACATTAGAACGTTTACAAGCTAAATTTTACGTATGCATGCATTTTATTTGTAAAATTTGAATTGTAGGTCCAACAGTGCCTTTAAACATTGCTGTTTTGGGCTCCTTCTTGATGTCTAATGCAAGATCTGCATCCTAAAGCAAAAATAGTTGAGAACCACTGAACGTACTTGTAAAATTTTACTCCTAAAGTCCATTTGTTAAAATGTCCTTCAAATTGAGCATTGAAATGTGTTGAAAATACAGTGAACTGCATGCGCCCAATAAATCACAAAATTTGACTGAATTGAATATTGACAATTTTGTAAGTGCATAAATGACAACAGAAGTGTGATTTTACCAAACATGTGGAACAAATAGTGGGATAAATCTTGGTGTAGTATTGGCCAAATTACCAAGTAAATTTGCGGGAAAATGTCATAAAGTTTGATTGAACACAGCACACGTTACATCCAACAACAAAATATAATTGAATTTTTTGATATGGGGGTGTGCGATATATATCGTCTGTGATAATATCGTAATTGTTGTTTTAATGATGTGTGATTTGACATTATCGAGTATTTTGCAAAAACCATTCAAAACATCCCTACAGAGCGCACACATACATTACGTGAAGTCTAGACTAGTGCGTGTGCGCATTTAGTGTGTTTTCTTTCACTGCATGATTCAGTCTATTAAAATGCATAGAATGATCACAAATTCAAGACATGGCAGAAAATTTATATATTTTTACCACTTCATATAGTTATTCAATTTAACACGAAGAGTGCCGTTTTTCTCCAAAAAAATACTATGATTACAAATGTGACATTGAATTCAAACAATAAGTTAATTAAGAGACTTAAATTTTAGACACCATATTGCCTGTTTTTCCTCTATTTCGACAACAAAACTAATTCCAAACACAGCCACAGCACTGTTTTGTGTCTCTGAGCAACATGACGGTGTTTCGTTCCTGAATGAATCAAACGTTTAAATGATTCGGTTCAATCGCAATGACTCACTTAGTAACAGTGATTTGCTGCCACCTGCTGCGGTTTTTTAATTAAAATTTCGGCTTTTTCTGTTGTTTTTTTTTTTTCATGTTTTAAAATCATTTCATAAATCAGTATTCAGTGTTTTATGTTTAAAATAACAAAACATTATTTATGCATTTGTAACCGCAGGTTAAATGCATTCATGTCTTGCATTAAACAAAATATGCGTGTAAAAACATCTAAATGCAGCTTCAGATGCAGCTTCTGTGTTGATTTAAGTTGCTTGGTAACAGCCCAAATGTCTTAATATTCTAAATGACTGATTAAATGTAAGAATTTGACACAAAAGATAATGCACACTTATAGAAAAAAATGGCTTTATTAAAGGTAAAAATGCCCATAAAAAGCAAAAATCAGTTTAAACTTATTGGAAAAGATTAATTTCTGTCACTGCTGTGAACTGACCACCACACAGAATATGAAGAATATTAAAAACATTATGAGTCAGCTGTCTTCAGCAGTCCTTAAGATACCAGCACAATAACACACTCCGCAAAATATTGTCTAATTAACTTTATCGATATAAAATTCCAGAAAATATTGAGATATAATTTTTTTGTCAATATCGCACACCCATACTATGATCAGTATAGATTATTAATGTGACTTCAGCATTTGTATTTTGATTGATGTTCACAGCACTTAATCAGAACACTAGTTGAAAACCTCTGTAGCTTATTATGCATTATAGGATATGATGGCTTCACCTTAGAGAGAAGGATGGAAATATTGGTTTAGGGGGCTGACCATGAGAATGTTTTTAGGGTGGGGGATAAACTCATTTTGTAACCCCACACTGTCTGAGATCTGAAGGTGTTGGTGGTCTGAACCCCACTCAGCGGAAAATTGTGAGTGTTTCGGTGTTTGTGGTATTCAATGACATCCGGGGAAACTTCTACAGAAGAGAAATGTTCCACCACACACATTCTCTCACACACACACACACTTCACAGTTTAGCAAGTTATACAAAGAGATGATCCTTTCTGCATTGACCCGCAGGACAAATAAGGCTGTGCTGATGTAAGTATCAGATATAACCGTTATTTTTAGGACTGATTTGTGTTTTTGTGATCTTATGATTGAAAATCTTTGAGTTTTTTTTTACTTCGTATCTTTTCATTCTTCATCGTCACAATAACAGTGACCGTAGGAGTTGAAGAGATTCTAAACGGTGATGTTTTTGTCTCAAAAGGCTTGCTTTGTAAAGGTACGCTGGTGTAAATTTAGTCAAACGGATGTCAAAAGTTAAAGTGTGCTGAAACGCATTTGTTATTGATGGCACTTTTTGTCTGACAGTATCTTTCCATGTAGATTGTGTCGTAGATTAATGGTTGTTATCAGTTGGGTGGAGGAGTTTGAATAAGCGAATGTGACCATCCAGAAAAGTTGCATGTTTGTTCCTACAGGTCATGAACTCTGACCCCCTGTTGTTTACGCAGCTGCCTTTAAGTGTTATGGGAGATTGTTTTGTACAGCATGAACATGTGTAAAGAAACTTAGGTGTGTCCATTTTTAGAAACCACTAAAAAAATGTAAAAATAAACCATGCCGACAACTGAGAATGATAAATGATGCAAATGCCATTTCAAAGGGGAAGAGAAAGCTTGGTGAATCCTAAAGAAAAATACTTGTTTTATCTTATTCGTTTGTAAAAAACATAAAAGGATAGTTCACCCCCAATAAAGACAAACATTTACTCACCCTCATGTCATTCCAAACCCCAAATGACTTTGATCTTCTGTAAAACACAAAAGAAGATATTTTGAAAAATGTTCTGGTGTTTTGTTTTCAGTCTTTACAAACAACGGGGTCCAATCGTTTTTTGTTTGGACCCCATTGACTTTCATTGTAAAAACAAAATGCAAACATAAAACAGTGACTTAAAAAAAATAAATCTTGTTATTTACAAGTACCCCAAGTACAACTAGTGAATGTTAGTCACCCTCTTAGCACCGGTAAACGTGCTGTGAATGTGTTAAGCCAGTGTTCCTTTAAAGAGACTTTGTATACAACATCACATAAGCTCATAACCTGCTCCACGTCAGCTGCCCTGTAGACAGATATGGGCCTTTCCTCCCAGATTGTGGTTACAACATACAGAAAAGCAATGTGAATGAACAGATCTATCAAATAACAAGAAACAAAGACTCTAGATTGGGTGGTGTCGAGTCTGAGACCCTACAGTGAGCTAAAACTCTAGAACAAACTCCTTAGCGTAAGAGGTTTTTGTTCTAGGTCTAGGAGACTCACTGTCAGGTCTTTGATTCTGAGTTTTTGGCTCTAGATATTCTGCTCTAAAGAGTCCAGAGTGGGCTGTCTAGAGCCAATCATTCTAGAATGGGGGCGTCTAAAGTCTGAGATTTATAGTGGGCCATCCGATACACTACTTTGATTTTTCTCTTGACTCTAGAGTGAAATGCATAAAGCAAAAGAGTTTAGATTATCTTATGTAGAGTTAAGTGTCCATTTTTACACAGTTTTTTGGTTTTAGGTTTTGTTTTTGTCTTTTGACCATAATATCCCTTAGATTTAGTTGATATTTTGACATGTAAACTTTATTAATTTTAGTCAGTTTTTAGTGATGCTCCAAAATTGATTTTGTTTTACCAAAATGGTTTTCATTTCGACTGAAAACCAAAACTGAAAACCAAATTTGGGTTATCAGGTAACTGAACTTTTTATGTTCTTCATCTAGGGTTCGGTCCACGAAATTGAATTTGAAGCATGTATTGGAGAAGCACTATATAATATAATATAATATAATATAATATAATATAATATAATACAATACCTGCTGTATTTATTTATGTTTTAGCTGCATTTTTTTTAGGATTATGTTGGATCAAAATAAGTAAAAAAAAAAAGTAAATAATTTTAGAAATTTGTATTTTATCAGCAAAAAAAATTTAGTTGTGAAGGATGTTCAAAATTAAACCAAACATTCAAACATTTTCAATTAATTTAGACATCAACATTTAATAGCAATTTTGTTCATTTTTATGCTCTTTTAGGTCTTTAATTCATTATTTATTAAATGTTTTTAGTGCATTGTTACAAAAAGTGCACATTCATAACATGACGTGCATATTCTGACTAGCATGTAACTTGGCTTAAGTCCATTTGTGTGTTTGCAACATTATGTGCAGAAGAAAATTGTAATATTACATTTGTTGTGTATTTATCTGATTAACTATGTGTGTAAGATGTGTTTGGAGTTAATTAACCTGCTAGAAAAGCGCTTCAGTTTACAACTGTTCATTATTAGCGCAAACATTTTAAGCATGGATAATATTTTGCGGTATTTTCTTGTCTTTTATACTTTTTTCTTGTCTTTTATACCTCAACAGCGTTAATTATCATCTTAAAGTGCATATTTGTTGTGTTTTTGTTATCGCTGATGATATCAATATCAGTCAGAAATTAAATTAGGTGTGCGAGATTGTGGTTTTAAAATGCTTTGTCTCTTTTTGCTAGGAGTTCAAAGGAAGATTCACAGAATTCTGATTTGTAGAAATTCTTCCGTCTTTGTGTGTCTGATTGAAATTGCTAGATTTTTCTAATATAAATAGGTTTTCAACAAGGTATCTTTTGAGGGACTCTTCAGTGGGCCGATTGAGAGCTGGCCGAACATGACCTTGTTTGCTTTGAGAAGAGCGTTTAGTATCACTAAAACCTTGAATGAAAGAGTTCAATATTAGAGGATGAATGTCAGCAGTTTTAGAAGCTGAATTAGGTTAGCTTACAGAGAAATAAAAGTAAATATATTAAGCAGTTTCACTTCGTGAGTTGTGAATCCGAATTATCTTGACACCAACCCTGAACTGTATTTCCTTTACGAGTTTCTTCAAGTGAAAGACTGTTTTCTAAGTGCTTTGTTTTGATTTTTGCTTTCCCATCTCTACTAGTAGAACCTGAAAGCTAAAATCTTTAAAACATTTTCCCTGCTCGCTTTATAGCTGTTTACAGGAACTTTTAGGTGGACTACAGACGAATGTTTGTGACTGATGTTTGCCGTAGGATCACATGGGCTAGTGTGTGTATGTGTGTTTTACACTGCTTAATAACGTTTACCATGGTCAGGTGAGCGTGTTGGTGACCTTTAGCCTCTGTGTGTTTCGCAGACGGAGTGGGGACCGTAATGACCGCACGCTTCCGGTTGCCTGCTGGCAGATCTTACGATGTGGGAGCGTTGGAGGAGGCCAGAGAGAGACAGCACGCGCAGGTGGTGTGTAACGTTTTACTGCTGGACTGCACAGTACAGACCTTCAGAGCCAATGTGAGTATACACCCGTACACTCATGTGTAACGTCTGTGAAGGAATAGTTAATCCAAAAATTATAATTTGCTGAAAATTTAGGCTACTCACAATTAGGCCAAGATGTAGATGAGTTTGTTTCTACAACACTTGCTCAGCTTGGCAGTGAATGGGTGCCGTCAGAAAGAATGAGAGCCCAAACAGCTGATAAAAACACCACTCCAGTCCATCGAAAAAAGCTGACGGTTGAAGAAACAAATCCATCATCAACACAGTTTTAACGCCAAATCATTGTTTCCGGCAAAAATATGAGTCCTCTGTCCATAATATCGAGCTTTTCCCTGGTGAAATGTATCTGTCTGAATCAGGAGAGAAATACATGCACAAATCAAGCACCGTTTACAATTAAAAATAGTCCAAAACTGTTCTAAACAAATATGTTGGTGGATTTTGATGTGTTATTGGAATGATATTATGGATTATGGGCTTGTATTTTAGACAGATGCAACTGTTTGACGTTAACGTCTTCATGATGTATTTTTTTTTTTACAAACACACAGCTTTTTGCTTCTCAAGATGTCAATTGATGGACTGGAGTGGTGTGGATTACTTGTGGATTATTGTGATGTTTTTATCAGCTGTTTGGACTCTCATATTGATGGCAACCATTCACTGCAGAGGATGCATTGGTGAGCAAGTGATGTAATGCTACGGTTCTTCAAATCTGAATGAAGAAAAACTCATCTACATCTTGGATGGCCTGAAGATGAATACATTTTTTATTTTTGGCGAACTGTTCCTTTAATTAAGCTAATCCACCCTCAGCACTAGTTATTTTCCTAAAGAAGGCAAAATTTCATTGCGTGTCACAGGGTGGATTTGTTTGGCCTTTGGCCAATAACAAACCATCTGTCCATCTAACAACCACTCAGAACCCTTCCAGCAAGATGCTAAAAACCAATCAGAACGCCTTAGCGGCTGTATAGCAACGGCCTGGCAACCACTCAGAACGCTCTGGGATCTTGGCAGCAGGCCAACACCACTCACAATCACTTCAGAAAATGCAAACATCTGCTTTAATTCAACAGTACTTCAATACTAACTTCATAAGATTGCAATTGTTTTTATTTTGTGCTTTTGGCAGTCGCAAGTTCAAAGTAGTTTGATTTTGTAAGTCTTGAGTGAATAAAGACCCTGATATCTCAACAGTATTCTTCTGTTTTAAGGATCTCTTTGGATGTTGAGAAGAGCCAAAGATTATTTCTCTAGAGTCCTACAGAAACGTCTTTAAGGGTTCAGAAGGGCTTTAAGGAATGCTTTAAAATCCTTGAAACCTTTGGAAATAGATCTACACCAGGGGTGCCCAAACTCGGTCCTGGAGGGCCGGTGTTCTGCAGAGTTTAGCTCCAATTTGCCTCAACACACCTGCCTTCAAGTTTATAGTATGCCTATTAAGAGCTTGATTAGCTGGTTCAGGTGTGTTTAATGGGTTGGAGCTGAACTCTGTAGGACACCGGCCCTCCAGGAACGAGTTTGGGCACCCCTGATCTCCACGGTTTAAATGTTCTTCATAAACCTCTTGAAGAACTTATAGCAGAAGTCTTTGAGAACTTAAAGAATTTCAGACAAAATCTACATGATGCACATTTTCCCCCTCAGACGAGTAGTTTAAAACGCAGCAATCATAAATCGAAAAAATCTTTTACATGTCATTCCAGCTGGTATGATTTCTTTATTCGGTGGAACATGAATGAGATCTTTTGCGAATTCGCAGCTGCTCTTTTCCAACTAACAAAATGTTGGCGTAAGCTCCAAAAATGTCCAAGAGCACATTAAAAGTGTCCATAAGATTTGTGGCACTACATTTTAAAGGGGTCAGATGATGCGATTTCAATTTTTACTTTCTCTTGGAGTGTTACAAGCTCTTGGTGCATAAAGAAGATCTGTAAAGTTGCAAAGACTAAAGTCTCAACTCCAAAGAGATATTCTTCATAAAAGTCAACCACACCTACCTAAAACGGCTCTGTAGTCTTTTATATCGTGGAGACGCTGTGTTTCGTTGTGAAAGTACTTTGTTTGGCCTTCCAAACGAGGACGATATCCACTTCGTCATGCCAAGAGATGATCTGTGCTGGTCGCTGAGGAAATGCATCAACTTCACACTGTGGATCGTCGGATCGGTTTGCACTGTGGACGAAGCAGAGTCCAGCACGGGGTCGTCACACGTGGTTGCCGCAAGCACGCCGGACGCTCCTTCATCGAATCGACGGACACGCCGTTCTCAAGCTGCCGGCAGTTCCTTACTCTAGCGCCGGCCCCTCCACTCACACTGCGATCTGTTTCTACATTGTTGATTGATCTGAACGGAAACAGGGCGTATCCGTGTGACGCAGTGACACAGGCATACGCGTGTTTACAGGTTGATGCGGAGGAGATGAATTGTTGAATATAGTTTTTTTTTTATTTTTTTTTCTATTTTCGGACAAAAAGTATTTATAGTAGTTTCGTATAATTGCGGATGAACCACTGATGTCTCATGGATTATTTTACAGATGTCCTTGCTACGTTTCTGGACTTGAGAACATTTCAGTTGCGTGTGGTCTATGCAGGGTCAGACAGCTCTCGGATTCCATCAAAAATATCCTAATTTGTGGCGAAGATGAACTGAGGTCTTACGGGTTTGAAACGACATGAGGGTGAGTAATTAATGACAGAATTTTCATTTTTGGGTGAACTAACCCTTTAACTTTTATAAAGAATATCTCTATGGGTTTGAGACTTTAGTCTTTGCAACTTTACAGATCTTACATATTGCATGAACAGCTTGTAACACTCCAAAGAGAAAGGAAAACTTGAAATCGCATCATATGACCCCTTTAAGTCATACAAACAGACCGAAATTTAAGCGGTTTTTCCTGTTGAAAGTAAAGAGCATCTTGAACATTCTTCAAATTATCTTCATTTGTGTTCCACAAAAGAAAGAAAATCTTACAGATTTCGAACGACGTATGAAAATGCTGACAGGACTTTTATTTCTGACTGAACTGTTCTTTCAAAAACAGTGAGCACACGTTTTAGAGTTGGGTGGATAATGATCTTCCGGAGGTTGCAAGTTCAATCCTAGGTAGAAGTGACCCAGAAACCGCAAAGTAACTGATGTCTGACTTTTGCTGTATCAGAGTTTCACTCCTCAGTTGCAGCGCTGCCGTTAAGTGTGCAATAAATTGGTTTGGATGAAAAATGTCTGCTAAATGGCAAGTCGGTAAGAAGCACCACAGGAGACCAGCCGTCTGTGAGGTACAATAGAGGCTGGCTGGAGTTATACGATCTGGCGGCTGGGGTTGGATTTGCGCGTGCAGCTCACAGTGGCTGTTTCGGGCAGATGCTTCACATTCCTGGGTTGGACAGAAGCGTGTCCTGAGGCCATGGCTGTCATGATCATACATGCCACACAGATCGTCTGGGTTGAATGGTTAAGCTAGCTTGGAAACATTTGTCTATTAAAATTCAGAGGTTTTTATATAAGTTTTTTAATAAGTTTTTATTTGATTATACAGTAAGTTTGTTTTACTGTATTTTGCACACAATAACATTCAACATTTTTGGAAACGCTATATTTTTGTCTGAATTTTGTTAAAAACATGTTATTGGTACTTAAACATGGTGTCGTCATGACTGAAAAAAAAATGTACAAAAAAAAAAAAAAAAAGGGGGCAATTGAAGTCATTAATGTCATCAAAAAAGATATTACTTAGTTACTTGGTTAATTTTCAAGCAAAAGAGTCTTATTTTCTTTTGGTTTTATTTGTTCAGGTTTTGTTTTGTTTTTTGTTTTGCTTTGGGTGTTCTGGTTTGGTTTGGATTTTATTCGGTTTGTTTTGGTTCTGATTTGTTTTTTGTTTTAGTTCTGGGTTGGGTTTGTTTTGGTATTTGATTTGATTTGGTCTGGTTTGTTTTTTTTTGTTTTGGTTTTGTTTGGTTTGTTTTTGTTTGTTCCGATTTGGTTTTTGTTTTGGTAGTTCTGGTTTGTTTGTTCTTTTCTGGTTTGGTTTGTTCTGAATTTTTTTTTCTAGTTTGGTTTTTGTTTGTTCAGATTTAGTTTTTGTTATGGTTTGTTCTGGTTTAGTTTGGTTTGGGTTTTGTATTGGTTTATTTTGGTTTGATGTGTTCTGGTTTGTTTTCGTTTTTGCTTTGGGTTTTTATTTTAGGTTTAGTTTTTGTATTTTGTTTTGTGCTTTTCCTTAGCTTTAGCTTTGTGTTTTGTCTTTTGTGTTTTTTGTTTTAACATGTTTTTATTTTGTGTGCTTTCTTTTATTTTTAACAGTCCAGAACTGATATCAAAACACGTTCTGTCTCTTGTAGAAGCAAGATCAGGGGCGGATCTTGTTGGATGTAGTGTATAGACACTTGGAGCTGACAGAGCGAGACTATTTTGGCCTTCAACTAGCAGACGACTCTTCTGACATCCAGGTAGATGCTCACCTGTCACTCAGTTGTCGCCGTCAAGATGCAAAAATAATATCCCATGAACCTTGTTTATTATTTATAGTGAGCAGTTTGGCAGTTATTTTGTTTTCTACACACACAGTGTCAGTACAAACAGGAAAGTTCATTCTCAGGTCACATATTGAAATGCTGATTTCTGTTTCTGCTCATAGTAAAACGAGGTGAATGTTTAGTTCATTGCATTTGATGTTTTTCGGTTTTGATTCGACGAGCAGATTTGGTGACTTTCACATTGCTGAGCTGATATTTTTAGCAGTTTGTGTGTTCATCCTGAAAATATTGAGTAAAAAGTGTCCTAAATTTTGGTTATGACCATGTTTTTCAGAGGTGGCTGGACCCAAACAAACCTATTAGAAAACAGCTCAAAAGTGGGTCGTGTTTTACAATTTTTAAAATTTGAAGGTGTTTGTTTTGAAGTGTCAGAATAAAATGTTCTGATTGTAATTATTTTTCATTTTTAGGGCCGTCTCCACATTATCTGAGGTTTAGAGTGAAGTTTTTCGTGAGTGATCCTAGTAAACTACAAGAAGAGTACACAAGGTATAGTTTTTTTATTTTTTATTTTTATTTATTTTTTTTACATTTCTCCACATAAGCTGCGCTGGGTCGATTACTTACAAATTGTAGTCTGTTACTGATTACAAATTACATGATAAAAATTATAGTCACTAATGTAATCTAGATTACTCATTTTAGGTAATGTATTCTGACTACTTTTGGTTTACTTCTAGTACTTTTGACCTAAGTTGTTTATACCTTTAAATGGGTTTATACCTTTAACAAATAAGCTAAAAGAAATAAAATGAATGACCATTAACCGACATGAGAGAACATGCAAATGTATTGTTAAATTACTGAAATACTAATTAACTTTAAATATGAGTAAATAATTAAGGTCAGAGGGGTTTGACTAGCATAAAAGTTTGGGAATCCCTGTGTCACATAAACAATTATTTATAAATATGAAAAGAGCAATGACATTGTCAAAGTCTTCCAGGTTTTAAATATTTTGTTTTTATTATATTTGTAATCATTTACAGCCATTGTGTGAATACTTTAAAATCATGTAATCCATTAAAAAGTAACTGTAATCTAATAATGAGTATTTAAAAACATAATATAATTACAAGCACTACATTTTTGGAATCTGATTATGTAATTCAGATTACATATAATCAGTTACTACCAAGCTTTGCACATATGACAAGTAAAATTCTAAGTATATTATATCATATTATTACATAACTTAACTCATATCTGTGTAAATAGTACAAAATAACACATTTTCTCTGTCTGGATGATTATTACGGATCTAAAAATAATTTTGTTTGTGATATTTATTTGTTGCAGGTATTTGTACTTTTTGCAACTGAAGCAGGATATTCTGAGTGGCAGGTGAGCTTATACTATTTATTTATTAAAAACTATGTATTTTTCCTCCAAAAGCAAATCTCATATAACACTTTACTTTCTGCTTCTCTGCTAGACTTCCTTGCCCACAAAATACTGCAGTTCTTCTGGCTTCTTATGCTGTTCAGGGTAAGTATTACAGCTTATTTTTGCACTAACAATTAGTGGTCCTATGGGTTTTTCAATGCCGATATCTATAAAGCATTGTAATAGCAAATAAACATGAGGAATCTGTAATGAGGTTTTCTGTTAATCAGGCTTTTTTTATTTTAAATGTTAAAGCTGTAATGCATTATGCTAAGTATGTACTTGCAATCCGTGATGGTTTACACGTCAGTTTGAATGAAGCAGATTTTGAGGAACTGATTGCAAACTCTCTGACCTGTGCGTTTGTTTGGCTGGTGATATAACCATCCACACAGGATGAACAAAAGCTTTGCCAAATAGTCCATGATCTGCCTTTTGTCTCTTTCCTGTCCCTGTCTGACCCATTTCCAGTAATAAGGCTGAAAATGTATGATTTATTACATAGTTAACAATCTGTTGTGGTAACCGGTCATGTTACACTCACCACAGCTGGTCTGTTTTACTAGTAGCTTCACATTTGATTATTATGGAATAGCATAACTTATGGCATAAGGTTCCTGTTTTTGTTAGGTTTTTGCTATTGTATAATTTTGTATTCATTCTTGGCTTTAATTTTATTTTTTTTAATTGGCGGTTATTGGTGGTTTTGTTGTGCACACTCATTTCTGCCTAGTTTTCATTTTGATGACCTATTTAGTGCTGACTTGAAAGCTACTAAAATAACGATACAAATAATTTAATAACACTGTTAAATTTAATTTCTAAATGAATATCTGTCTTATTCTTTAGTTCTTCAAATTATAGTGTTGAGATGAATGTACTTACTGTGCAACTTTTTTTCTTTTGAGAAAATTTTACAAAACGATTTAATGCTACAAATTATAATGTTAAGATAAATATACTTGCAACTTTATTTTTAGTGTTTGCATTTTGTGGAGAAATTTGTATAATTGTTTGATGCTTCAATTTACAGTATAATGTTCACAAATGTTCTTGCAACATTTAATTTTTTGTGGATTTCTTGAGAAAAATTAACAAAATGGTTTAATTCTTATAAATGTAATAAATTTCTCATAATTCAATAAATGTACTTGTGACTTTGTTTTCAGTGTTTTTTTTAGAAAATTGTACCAAATTAATGCTTTAAATTATAACATTGAGATGAAACATTCAAAATAAAGAGTCAAGTTAATTTATCTCAACATCATAATTTGAAACGTTAAACAATTTTGTAACAATAAATATACTTGTGATTAAATTTTTTTTTTTTGAAGAAAATAGAGATAAAACACTAAATAAAGTTGCATGTCAATTGATCTCAATATTATGGTTTGAAGCATTAAACAATTTTGTCGAAATTCTCTCAAATGAAAAAGAACAGAAGTCGGAGGGACATTTAAGATTTTTTTTTTTTTTTAAGAAAAAAAAAATAGTTTAATGCTTCATATTATGATGTTAAGATAAATGAACATGCAACTTTATTGTTAGTATTTTTACATTTTTGTGAATTTTTTTACAAAATTGTAATGCATAATAAATGTTAGATTAATATATTAATTATTAGTAGTATTTTTTGTTAATTTTATTAGGTTTATGCAACAACATAAAATATTTTTTATGTAAATTATCAACTTGTCAGTATCATCAAAATGTTAATTTTGCGGGAGGAAAAAAGCTTGGGAATAACTTTCAAACTATTTTAAGAAAGTTAACGGTTTTCATTTTAATTTCTGTTGAGTTTCCAGTAGACCGACCCCCCCCACCCCCCCCCCCCAGAATGAGTGCTCACTTAGATCATGAGGAAACTGGAAGTCTGACTCTTTGAAAGGGTGAAGGACACATTGTGCCCCGTGTCTCACGCTGACTTACATGCACACATGGTTTCTTGGCCTGTTTTGTGTTTCAGCTGAGCTGGGGGACTACAGTCACTCCGAACATTTGCCTGGGTACCTCTCCGAGTACAGCTTCATTCCCAACCCACCACAGGACTTTGAGAAAGAGGTCGCCAAACTTCACCAAGAGCACAAGTAAGAGACGCCAGACATGTCCATGAAATCCTCCAGTGTGTTAAAGATTCTTATATTTAACTGAGTGTCAGCGGAGACTGAGGAACAAAGGGTCACAGCTGAGCACACACACACACACACACACACACACACGGACAGATTTGTGGAACAAGGCGGTTCATTGTTTGTGGATCTGTGAGATTGAGTCTCTCTCTCTTATGCAGTGGACTCACACCAGTCAAGTCCGAGGTTAACTACTTGAATGCTTCACAGCCGCTGGAGCTATATGGCGTGGAATTGCACTATGCTCTGGTGAGTGACTGGACCATCTTACCCCGTTGTCTGCCCCTCGTGTTTCATATATACTGCAAACAAACACTAGAGGCTTGATGTCTGCTTTCGTTTAAAACTAGGGATGCACCCATGTTTTCTTTCATGTTTTGCTTTATTTGAGTTTTTTGTGTTATTTTTTATTTTTTTAAGTGTTTTATTTGTTTTCTTAGTTTTTTGTTTTGTTTTCTTTTTAATGTTTTGTTTTTGTTTTGTTTGGTTTTTAGTGTTTTGACGCTTTGATTTTGTTTGTTTTTAGTGTTTGTTTTGTTGTTGTTGTTTTTGTGATAATAAATCAGTGTAGTTCTTCTTCAGCAATTAAATGGGTCATATGATGTTGCTAAAAAAACATTATTTTGTGTATTTGGTGTAATGAAATGTGTTTATGCGGGTTAAGGTTAAAAAACACATTATTTTCACATACTGTATATTATTGTTTCTCTATGCCCTGCCTTTCTGAAACGCACCGATTTTTACAAAACTCATCGGTCTAAAAAAGCAAGGTGTGCTCTGATTGGCCAGCTATCCAGTGCGTTGTGATTGGATAATTACTGATTATGTTGAGTTATACTGTCTTTTTATGCATTGTGTTGCATCACGCCGCATAAACATAAAACCATGTATGCATTTGTGATCGGAGAAACAACTAACAACAAGCGCTACACTGCCCAAAACTCGCGTTTGAATCGTCAGTGGCAAATCCTTTAAATATGAAAAACGTACTTACAGTCTGTGAGAACAGCCAGCATTGTAGTCTATCTACTCTTCCAGGATCAGGAAACAGTCCTCCATAAAATGCGCTGGACACATCTGAATATGTGGGTTAAACTGTTCTGGAACAGTGTAAATACAACTTAACCACTGAATTCTAGTCGTGTCCTCTTTTGGAAGGCCAAACAAAGTAGTTTCACTTTCACAATGAAACACACTGCGTCTTTACGACATGGCGACAGCAACAATAAAGTTACGCCTTCTTTCATTGCATGAACATTTGGGGGGCGTTATGCAAATTTTCCCACACAGTGACGTAGACTTGTGGGGGCGTGTTTAAACGAGGCATTTTAGGAGGGCGTGGACCAGTCTTAACTTTTATAAAGAATATCTCTTTGGGTTAAGTTTGACTTTAGTCTTTACAACTTTAGGGATCTTATCTATTCACGAACAGCTTGTAACACTCCAAAGAGAAAGGAAAAGTGAAGATAGCACATAGAAACCGTGAAAGAAAAACACTTAAGCAGAACATGGTCAGGTCAAAGTGTCTGAATAATTTTTGGTTCCAAATTTGTATACATTTTACTGGTAGTCCACTGTATGAAGAATGTTTGGGTATAATATGTCACAGTTCACTTTATTTTGCTATCCTCACTGAAATAATTGAACTATAGTGTCCTGCACCCACTAGTTAAAAAAATATCAAAAATTATATCTGGTGTCTGAATCATTTTTGGTTTGACTGTATATCAAAATGCTACTGACTACAGTTAATTTTCTAGCTGAAAAAAGCTAAAAAAAATTTAATTGCTAGTAAATTTTTACAATTAATTAAAAAGAAATGGAAAAAATTAAATGTGAAAGTTTGAAGTAGAAAGCAGTAGTAGTATTTTCGTACATCACTATTATGTTGTTCTAGGTATTTGTTCATTCAGTATGCTGTTTTGTCATCTGTTGTTTCTTTTAACTGTTCAATCCATATAGCGTTATTGATCGATATTGAAATGGTCACCAGTATAAGCATCCCTTCTTAAGTAAACCAAAAGTTTAAGCACCCTTTGAAACAAAATGGTTTTGATGTTGCCATGGAAACTGCATCCTTATGGTTTCCAACTCTTGATGATTTCAGGACCACTGTAACACAGAGATTTACATCGGAGTTTTGTCTGCCGGCATCTCCGTCTATAAGGACAGGGTACGAGTCAACCACTTTCCATGGTGAGTGTCATATTATCTGTGAATTTCTCCTTAGACGTGATTTTATTTGGGAAATTTGCATTGAAATAAACACAACTGAAAGCTTGTGGATACAAATTTGTTTAATCTTTTATGTCCCATTCCCTCTCTTTTTTTGTGTTTCAGGTTGAAAATTGTAAAAATATCTTTTAAATCTAAACAGTTTTTTATACAACTAAGAAAAGAACTGGTATGTACAAAATTATGTATTTGTTTAGACTTGTTTTTCATTTAATCTCTCTTTACTTGATTATTGTGTCTAATTATGTTAATTATTACCTGCCGTTTACTTAAGAAATAACTGAAGACTACAATTTAATTAATATTTTACTTTTTAAATCTGAAATCATATCTTTTGCTGTAGTATCAAAATAAAATTAAAAATTGCAAAATTGTGATTGGTACTAACAACTGAAACCGTTACATACTAAAATGGATAATTTGCTAAAATCTGCTTTGAGTTCAACAAACCTTTTTTTCTTGTTTTCTTCCGTCTGATCTCTGTTTTTTTTTTTTCATAATGTGTTTCACAGACTGAGAACAGAGAGTCTTTATTGGGTTTCAACATGATGAACTACAGAGCTTGTAAGAACTTATGGAAGGCCTGCGTGGAGCATCACACGTTCTTCAGACTGGAGCGGCCCGTTCCTCCGGAGAGAAACCTCTTCCTGCATTACTTCACCCTCGGATCCAAGTTTCGCTACTGGTGAGAACATTAGAAGAGTTTGAACTTGTGTGTTGTTTTTTTGGTATGGGCTGTGTATCACCAGCAAAGTCACGATACGATACATATCACGATATAGAGGCTACGATACATATCACAATACGGAACTGCATTGAATTTCACCTCAGAAGAGTTTAGTAAAACAGCTGTTTATTAAACACTGACTACTATAGTGCCATTTCTAACTATTGGCAGAGCAGGCAGCTGAGCTCTGCATTATGAAGGGCCTACATAACTGTACAACAGTACAATATAGGTAATGGCATACATTTCATGTTTACATTGGGCACTCCCCAACAGGTACAATGTTCTGATTGTTTGCATCTTGTTTTTAAGCCCATAAATAATAATGTACTCTTTCTAATAAATTTATATTGTAATGTACTCATTCATATATAATAAAATCATCTTAACATTGCTGGTAGGTTATCATTGCACAAATTAACACACACACTATGTTTTAAAAAATTAGAAGAGTTCTAAACTAAGGCGCTGTCTTCACTGTATCTAACGCACACACACGCTCAGTCAATCACACAGATCACGATGTCACTCAGACATTCAGGAACAAACTTTAGCACTGCCCCGCAATTTTATCAACTAAATAACTTAATCACTCGAGCTACATTATCTTTCTCAACAAGGAGCTGGAAACATCATTGTTTCTAAAGGAATTAAAATCCACAGCTTCACTGTTAATAGAGAAACGCGGCAAAACTGTGTTAATTCATACATACACAGCCTCTCTCTTCTCTCTTTGTGTCGTAAATGAACAGTTGATGAATTAAATTTTTCTGAGAATAGAATATTGAAGTGGAGACCGCTAAACTGCAAGCTAACCAGTGGTTTTCAGAAAGCAGGCGGTTTATCACAGTGGAGGGAAAGAGCCCGTACACAGGGTGCCAGGTGACAAAGAAAAGTAGCCCATAGCAGATATTTCCGTATTGCGCAAGTGGGAAGCTCTGTTTCAGGGATTGCGTCTCTTTATATCAGGCAACTCAGTTTGTGTTCCTCTGCGGCTAGATTAAACCTTGTTGTAGTCTATATATTATGCTCTATTAATTTTTTTTTTAGAAACCTTGCACTTTTCTACTCTGTTTTAAACTGTGTTCTTGTATTCAAATTTAGCGCGGTCCACTGCAGTGCACGTGCCTCAATATCGATACTGGGACAGCTGTATCGATACTCGTATCGTCAAATCTCTGTGACGATACATCGTCGTATCGATGTTTCGAACACAGCACTAGTATGTAGTGGATATATGAGCCAGGCCAGGCACTCTTTCCACCTTGTTACACTTGTGGTGTTCCCACTCAAAAATGACCAGCTTATAAAAATTTCTTGTTATTCCAAATACTAAATATTGGATTCAGTGTTTTTAGCTTGTTTTCTTTCACACAGTTTTGTATTTCTTTTTTGGAACCGATTGATCATAGGCTTCACTGATCTGAGCTTATGGACTTCAGTTTTTGAGTGAACATCATCGAAGTTATACACAATTTATGTTTTTTCTTCACTCAAAAACATGCAAAAACTTGGGTCAAGCTTAGATTTGGTGACAATATAGAATAACTAGAGCAATTTTTATACATTTTTGACCAGAAACATCAAATTAGATAAAGGATTTTCAGTGCAAGTCAAGTAAGTAAAGTATTAAGTAAAGTTAGTTAGTACAATATGTTAAGTAAAGTTAGTATTTTTAGTAAGTATGTTAAGTAAAGTTAAAGTATTTTAAGTAATTTTGCTTGTATAAAATGTTTTGAAACTGCAAATGCATACATATCAAAATTCATACTGAATTTAATTGAAAAGCTGAAAATGATCAATTTAAGCTATATCACCTGCCACTATTAGCAATTTATTGGTTGTGTTTCTCAAGTTTTGCTCATGACTGTAAGTCATTTTGTCAACTGTTGCACAGTTATCTCTCGTGATTCTTGCACAAATGTAGTTTTGAGAGCCGACAGTGACACTATGTTCTGGATTTTTTGCAGTGGTAGGACAGAGGTGCAGTCTGTACAGTACGGAAAGGAAAGAGGCAACAAGAACAGAGTTTTTGCAAGGTAACACATTTTTAATAACCAATAAGCAGGGGAATTCTGTGCAAGCAATATGCGTTATGTAACAATTTGGAAGTAAAAAGTTATCCGGTAGTAATACTTATCCATTGTGCTTATTTGTTCACAGCAGTGTTGTTTTAGTATCTTTGTAATATTTTTAATTCGTTTTTATTTTGCATTTTAAATTCAATTAGTTTTATTTAAAAAAATTTAAATGTCTACACTGTTTTCAATATGTAAGCTTTTACTTTACTTTACTAGTTTTTCATTAAATCAAGTTAAAATAAATGAAAAGAAGAAATGTTTCCTGGGCAACTGGATGATTTTTTTTTTGTATATATGAGTTTTTTATATTTTATTTTGTTCGGTATGAAATGATTCCGTTTTTTAGTTTTTATTTATTTTGATAAACATCATATATTTTTATATTTCTATGGTTTTGGTTCTAGTTAACTATAAAAGCCCTGGTTCACCACACAATAGACAGTGACGTGGATATTTATCGGTGTTACATCTGCTATATTTAGCAGTATGTGCCGATGTATGTGTGTACGTGTCTGGGTGTGTTGCATTATGGAAAGGCTCGCACCTATCTTGATCCCTGTGATGTCAGTGTGTATGTGTTTGTGTGGTCAGATGTTCTCAGAATGACACCCAAACACAGGAAGTGTAAGCAGGGCTGTGTAGCGCACGGCTGTGAAGGGCGTGCACATGTTTGTGAAAACACACTCAGACGTTTGCTTCGAAGATGCTGAGGCTGAAAGTTAAACTACGGTTTATGGTTCATCATACTTCTAGGAGGTATTTCTTTTCGACTACGCCGATCTTTTCGCTGTGAAGGGTGCGATAATTGTGTAAAGTTTGACACATTGTTTTTGAGGAGTAGGTTTGTGGTTTTTAAGGGCAACGTGTACGAACATCACAACAGGAAAGAGTAAACTAGTGTTGGTGCATTGCTTGCTACTTTTTTCTGATATTTTCATTGGAAAAATGTTACTTTTTACATTTTACGTTCATGGTGGTTTGTCAATTCTAAGAGATATCGCAGAATGACTTGAAATGGAAATGTTTTTCATAGTATTTCTAAAATGTACGAAATCGTAAATGTTAAAAATATATCAAAAATTGTAATGTGTAAAATGTTTCATGTAAATGCTAAGAAATATCGCAGAATGAGTTGAAATGCAAACGTTTTTCATAGTATTTATAGTGTACGAAATCCAGTAAGGTTTCTTTCTTAACCTTTGAGAAATGTTTCAGGGCACTTTGTTAGATGTTCAAGGTTTTTAGACATAGTAGCAGAAAAGCTTGTTAGTTTGTTGTTTTGACAATCTAAAACAAAAAACATTGTGTCAAAGTACCATGTTGGTTTAAGGTAAATCTAAAAAAAAAAAAAAAAAAAAAAAAAAATATATAGATATATATATATATATATATATATAGGAGACTGAGGTTAAAATTGGCAAGTTTTTTTTCTAAATATTTGTATGAAATTCATTAAGATTTCTTTCTTCAATTTTCAGGAATGTTTCTGGGCAATTTATTAAAAGTTTTTAGAAGTAGCAACAACAAACAACCCAAATGGAAAGAGCGTTTGTTTGTAAACTAGTGTTTGTGTAGTGCAACTACAATAATCTAGTGAGTAAAGAGTGCTTAGGGTAACGAAAAGAGCAATTTCTTGTAAAAAAAAAAGTTTTGTAATTTATGTTAGTTTTTAGTAGGCCCCAGGGGCGAGATTTAATTTTTTTAAACGGAGTGATATTTAGATGACGGTACACCTTCTCGATAACGATAAAAAAAAATTAGTCTATAGGCACGTTACTATATGAGTGACGCAGACAACACACAAACATGAACACATGCTGAATTGAGTGCTGTGTCTGCCTGTGATGAGGAGATTGTTAGTAAAGAATGAATATTAGTCGAATTTAAAATATACATTTGCATTTGAATGTTATGTGTGCGTCAGGGAGCGTCATCAGTGGAGCACGAGATGCAGTCGGTGATGAGGTGATGATGATGTAAGTGACGTTGTTGCATTTTAATGTTTTGTTAATCTAGCCCACGAGACACACTGCTGCTGCGTTATTCATTCAAAATATAAGCGAAATATAGAAGCTCAATGCGGAGAAAATCTTGAATGGGTTAAAACCGAAACCAAGCCATTCACACAGAACGCATATTCAGTGCATTTTTTAGACAGACAAATACGACTGCTGCACTCACGTCTCATACAAGAGATGTAGACAGCCATGCGAAGTTAAAACAGTTTAAACTTTTAGAAAACACGTCGCGAATTTGTGGAGGTTTATTCCTTTTCACTGCGTCTCTTATGTTTTTAAATGCAATCTGTGTGATGGGCGATTTGGCTTTTTGTATTAAGCAATGCATAAATACAATGCTGTTTTGTTCATAATTGTTTTTGCAATTTACGAAATTATATTTGATTTATATGAGTTATTTAGACGTAATGCGGTTTTTTTTATAGACATTTATTTCTTTGCATTCACAATTTAAATGTGCTGCATTATTTTACTCATTGCGCCCTCCTGTGGCCTCAGGAAACAAGCCAAAAGTTTCCTTAAGACCTATTTAATCTACATATAAAACATTAGAAATTAGATATTGGTTAAATTTAGATTTTGTGTTTGATTGTTAAAAAAAAAAAATTTGTTGTTTGTCTCAATAAATTGAGTTAATTTAAAGGGGTCATATGATGCTTTTTTTAAAGATCATTATTTGGTGTAAAAGAATATGTTGACATGCTTTAATGTTAAAAAAAACAAAAAAACATTATTTTTCAAATACTGTACTTTATTGTAGGTCCTCTATGCCCCGCCTCTCTCAAACGCTTCGTTTTCTACAAAGGTCCTCCTTCCGACAAGCGCAGTCTGCTCTGATTTGCCAGCTGACCCAGTGCATTTTGATTGGCCGAACACCGCAAGTACTCGTCGGAAATGTAACGCCCCTTTCAATAATCGCGAGCTTCATCTTTCAAAATAATGTAAAGACAGAGCCCGAAAGGGAAACAGAGTCGCGTGACAGACACAGTGATGAAGCAGTACACTTTGATGTGCATGGCCTCTCCTCTCTCTCTCTCCTCTCTCTTCTTCTCGCACGCACATGATGCGCAAGACAATATTGTCATGCAAAGTCAGAATTACCTCCTCTCCTAGGTTCATGAAATAGTCGTCCATAAAATGCATTGCTGTTCTGTTGTAAGTAATCTTAAAGATTCCTAAATGCATCTACTTTCGGAAGGCCAAATTAAGTGATTTTGCTTTCGCCTAGAAACACACAGAATCTCCCTGACATGGCTGCTTCAACAACTGCGGTTACTGAAACCACGCCTGCTTTCTTTGCGTGCACATTTGGGCGGCATTATGCAAATATTTCCACATAGTGAGGTAGATATGTGTTTTAGGGGGTGTGGCAGAGTCTTAACTTTGATAAAGTATATCTCTTTGGTTTTGAGACTTTAGTCTTTGCAACTTCAGGGATCTTATCTATGCACAATCAGCTTGTAACACTCCAAAGAGAAAGGAAAACTTAAAATCACATCATATGATCCCTTTAAAAATAGTGGTTAAATTTAAAAAAAAAATTCCTATTGCCCTTTGTTTTTAAAAAGATTATAAAAAATGTCAATAATTATCGATACCGAACGATAAGAAACATTATATCGTTGATACATTTTTTAGCTATATTGCCCAGCCCTAGTTTTTAGACATGGCATGTGTACGAACAACGTAACAGGAAAGAGTGTTTGTAAACTAGTGTTGTTGTAATGGTAACTTTGTTTTCATTGTTTTCCTATAAAATATCGCAAAATTGAGGGAAATCAAGTTTGAATTTGAAATGTTTATGTTACAAGGTACTTTGTTATAAAACGTTTAAGGTTTTCAGTAGTAATAAACGTAACCGCAAATGCATTGTTTGTTTGTAAACTTGTTTGCTCATCGCAAACTTGCTTTTGAAATGTGTAAACTGAACCTTGTTCATTTACATATTGTAAATAACTTTAAATTTGAAATAGTTGGGCTTTTCACAATATTCCTAAAGTTTACGATAACTAAGACTTTTGAAAAGAGTCGCATGTGTATGAACCAAAGATAACAGGAAAGAGTGATTGTTTGTAAACTATATTTAAAGGTCACTTTCTCTGACATTTTTGCTGTCAAATAAATTGTAATAAAGTTTATGAAGATTACCAATTGTAATTCTAATTGTTACGTAACGTCAAATGTGCCATGTTGGTTTATGTAAATGCCACAGCAGTAGTGATTAAAAAATTTTTACAGATGCAAAAATTTGTATCAAATTTTACATTAGGAATTGCATTGTACATTGTTTCTTGTGGTTCTGGTTGATGGATCTGTTGTGAATCTAATGTGTTTCTAGGTCGCCGAGTAAGCCTCTGGTCAGAAGACTGATGAGCGGTTTGGACTGGGAGACCGTCAGCAGGAATTCCCTCTCGGACGACCGGCTGGAGACTCAGAGTCTGCCGAACCGTTCTCCACCAGACTCGCCCGATCAGTGAGTTAACACACACTCACAAACTAACCCACATAATGCAAGTCCATCCAGTCTGTGGGTTAGCGCTCCAATTATGTTTTTCATTTCTTTCTTTGCTCAGCAGTAACTCAGTGTTCACCACAGACGGGGCGCGGGTCAGGCCTTCCTCCATTGGCCACCTAGTTGATCACGTGATCGATGACTCGCCATGCCAGACGTTCACCAATCACAAGTCTGCGTCCTCCACACAGGCCAACAGCATCAGCCTGGACTCAACACCGTGAGTTTTGAACTTTGTCAGTATAAGTGAAACTGTGCTCATTATCACAAACTTTTATTCTATTCAATAACTCGGGAAAGAAACAATCACAATTCAGTATGCAAATATGGCAATGATAATAATTGCTAGATTTGTAGTATTTTTGAATACTGAACATTCTTACAGTAAAATTAGTACATTTTAAACTATTTAGATAGTCAATTAATTTGTTGATTTATTTTTTTAAATGATTAATTAAAGCTAATTTTATCTCCAGTATTTCTTATACAATGCGTCTTGTAAATTGGTGGTTGTAAAACAAATTTTTTTTGTAAAATTTACAAAAGTCAATTTACACTATACATTTCATCTAAAAAGGTTAAAAATATATATGTATATATTTATAGATTGTATTGCTTTTTATTTGTAACCCTAACATTTGGTTAATCATTTGTAAAAAAACAAAACAAAAAAAGTGGTGGTAAGCTATGCAGTTATTTCATTCATAAGTTTATAGTTTGCGTTTAAGCATGTTTTTCTTGTACAATGTGCAAAATTGAAGGTTGTAAATCAAAAAAACCAAAAAAATGTAAATATACACTGTAAAATTTATTTTGAAACCTTTCTGCACAAAATGTAAAATGTAAGCTGTAAATAATACAAAAACAGTTTCACTGATACATTATTCAGTTGTTTAGTAGTTCAGGTCCTAACTTTTGTAATTATTTGAAAAAAAATCAAAAAAACAAATAATATATATCTATATTTATTATTCGCTATTACTTGTATCATTTTTTTATTTCAAAATACAGATATGTGTAAACGATTACATACAAAATCTAAATGTTACAATATAATTGTAAAAACACTTACAGTTAATTTTCAGATTTCAAGTTACACAAACATTTTCAGTTGGCATAAACTATTGCATTCAATTTAATATGTAAATTTATAGTTTATGCATAGTTGCATACAACCTTTTACACAAGACATACATCGGTTTATCACAAACTTTCATCCTCTTCAGTGTTTCATACAACTAAATTTTTAGACATTTTTTTTTATTATCAACCCGAGACGTTTAGTTTTTTGGCCTTAGTGGTTACCTTGTGAAATTAAGCCACATGAATGTTCCCCCCAGTGCAGCTACAAAGCTAAATGTTATGATGCTAAATCATCCACATTTTATTTATGTTTACCTGTGTGTTTCCTGTAAAAATTCTACTTGGTATAATAATCACTTATCTATCACTCCTTTAATCCAGTCATGTGCAGTTGGATAACACAGGGGCTGGACTGACACACTTTGAGTCATCAAAGTTTCCCCTGCGAAATGTTGTTCTTATTTTAGCACCACACAGTAGACGCACACTCTCTCTGGCAACCTGAGGTTAAATATCGTGTGACCACACACCTCTGACGAAATTACACATTCGAAACTGTTTTCACACACATTTCAGTTTGAGAAACGGCGAGCGTTTGAACTAGGGGAAATTGCTTTCAGCTTTGTGGTGGGCACAGTTCAGTGTGTTACGGTGGCACGACTGATTAAATTTACGCCGATAAACCCAGCACCATTTTCCATTGGAATAATCTGCGACCACGCATTTCCTTTCTCAGATCATGCCATCTCATTTCGCAATGTCAGAATTTCCAGATCTAGGCTGTCCAGTTCACTTTCGATTCATCGCGTGCATCGATTGCTCTTTGATGTGGAGTTCTCATGTTCTACATAAAGATTAGAATTTTAAAGAGTCTTGCTTCTTATCTCTTTTTTGACCTGATTATGAAAAGGAATGGCTGTGCTTGTAAGGTGAAATGTAGTGGTAGACGAATCACAGTTTAGTTCAAAATTCAGTAGATGCAAGCAGGAATAGCCTGAAAAAAAATGGAAGAAAGTAAGGTCCAACTAAAATTATTATGCAAATATGACAATGATATCATTGCTAGATTTTGTTTAGTTTTGTTAAGTGTACACTGTACATGTTGTGTGCAACGGATTTAAAATGTAACGTTGTAATTTTTATTGCTTTGTTTTTGTAGTCATTCACATAAACATAATTGCGCAAATTGTCACATTAAAATCACTTCATAAGTTTAGAGTTAATGCGTTAAAATTTTTTCAGTTTGAACACCTAGTAAGTGAAGTCCTGTAGTTTAGTTAATCATAGGGGTGGCTCGATACCACTTTTTCAGAACCGATACCGATCCGATACCAAAAATTCTGAGTATCTGCCGATACCGATATCGATCCGATACCAGCGCAGTTTTTTTAAATGAGTGTAGAATTTCTATACCTCAATGTGTAGGTCGATCATCACTCTTTTGTATGTTACACACAATCTACTAAATATAGACAGCTTCATTATAAAGAAAAAACTAACAAAAAAAAAATATATAAACAATCTGACAAAAATACTGTTATAAACTAGGTTAATGGATAATTCTGTAGCAAAAGTTACTCTAGAAAAATCATGAGTGCACAATAATTTTATAAAATCCTAAACCTTTAGTGAAAAAAATAAATTTAGTGGGTAACAAATAAAAGTGACTAAGTGTAGGACTAAATCTGGTAGGCCTACACATTGCTCTTTGTATTGTTGAAAAATACATTCATGAAAAACAAGTAATATATTTATATATAAATATATACTATAGTAGTCAAAATTTGAAGTGGATCAAAACCTTTCATCAAAGTTGTCCTAAAACCAAAACAATACCCGTTCTTGTCTTAGGACAACTCTGATCTTTTTTGATCCACTTCAAATGTTGAGTACTGTATAAATTAAAATACATTTCTTTTAAATTTATAGCACAGTAATGAGGCAGCAACACATGATAGATAAGACAGAACAAGAAAGGCTATTAATAATCTTTCATTGAGCAAAATTATTATGATATGAAAGGCTCAATACAGAGCTGCACAAAGCACTTATGCGCATCCCGTGCGCAGAATGATGCGCTTGAAGCAACACGGAGTCACAGCGCGCAGCATAGAGAAGTTCAAAGCACAAAGTGAAGAGATATTGATGTGTAGTGTATTAAATATGTGCGTTAGTTTGAGCCTTTTCTTTTAATTCATGATACAAATCATTGCAAAGAAACTTTACAGCAAATTAAGTTTCTACAATATTTAGTGATAGCTTATCAGTGGTGACTGTCAGTTAATGTACATATGGCAGAAATGTACGGAAAAATCAATTAAAGACGTAATCAAACAGACGATGAACACTATTAACAGCAATTATTATATGAGGCAATCAAACTTATAGCAACAGTTGGGTAGTTCTGTATGTTGTTTCAGGGTTGCATCATCTGAGGTCCTCTGAGGGGTTGGCAGCATCTCTTCTCAGGTGTTCTGGATCCAGATGGAAGCTTGTGTAAATCCTAGTTAACACGGGATGTCAATCCCAGCAGAAACAGAGAAAAAAATAGAGACATAATTAGCGTAGCTGCTGTTCCAACCAAGCAAAATGTATTTGTTTAACCCAAAAAAAGACCCTAAAGAATAATAATGTGCATTTGATCAGATATAACTGCAGTACAAGATTATGAGATGCATTATTTGAATGCTTGGCCAAAGAGATGTGTCTTTAATCTAGATTTAAACAGAGAGAGTGTATCTGAACCCCGAACATTATCAGGAAGACTTCCCAGGGTTTGGGAGCCAAATGTGAAAAAGCTTTACCTCCTTTAGTGGACTTTGCTATCTAGGTACTACCAAAAGTCCAGAATTATGCGACCTTAGGGAGCGTGATGGATTACAGCCTGGTAGAAGAGTAGTTAGGTATGCAGGAGCTAAACCAATTAAGGGCCTTATAGGTAAGTAATAACATTTTGTAACTGATACGGAACTTAATAGGTAGCCAGTGCAGAGACTGTAAAATTGGGGTAATATGATCATATTTTCTTGACCTGGTAAGGACTCTAGCCACCGCATTTTGAACTACCTGTAGCTTGTTAATTGAAGATGCAGGACAACCACCTAGCAGTGCATTCGTAGTCCAGTCTAGAGGTCATGAATGCATTTGAACTAGCTTTTCTGCATCAGAAACGGTTAACATGTTTCGTAACCAGAAGTCTGAGATCCGTTAGTGAGCGACGCCTCATGGTACCATCAGAGTGGCTCAAAATCACTTTCCAGAACATTTTTGTTCACCATTCCTGGCTGGTGGAACGATATTCCCACCCCTATCCGTAACGCTGAATCCCTGACCATTTTCAAGCGACAGCTGAAAACTCAACTCTTTCGAAGCTACTTGACTTCATCCTAAAAAAAATAAAATAATTATCTTTATTTATTCCTTCCCTTTCTAGATTGTACTTATTTGAACAATGCCTAAAAACATGGTATTACAAGCACTTCCTGTGTCTGTTTGCCATTTTAAGAAGAATCGCTTTATGTATCCCCCCAATTGTAAGTCGCTTTGGATAAAAGCTAAATGACTAAATGCACTGTACTTGGCAATGTTTCTCGATGGAGCATGCTGTTTTTGTAACATTGGCAATCAGATTTTCAAACGACAGTTGCTATCTAATATAAACCCCACCCAGGAAGTAACAGTACATCCGTCTAGTGGCAAATTGTAATCCAAGAGATTCTGTACTATTTTTTGGTCTAATAAGTAATGTCTCCGTCTTATCCAAATTTAATAGGAGAAAATTATTGGTCATCCAATTTTTAACACACTCTGTTAGCTTAAATCATTGTAGAAGTTTCATCTGGTCTTGTTGAGATATTTAGTTGAGTATCATCAGCATACAGTGGAAACTAATCCCGTATTTCCAAATAATATTACCAAGTGGCAACATGTAAATCGAAAATAGCAGAGGACCTAGGACAAATCCTTGTGGCACTCCATATTTTACTGCTGATAATTGAGATGACTCCCCATTAAATAAACAACGTGGTAGCTATGAGTATGTCATGATCTATAGTGTCGAACGCAGCACTTTGATCAAGTAAAACTAGCAATGAGATAAAGCCTTGGTCTGAGCAAGAAGCAAGTCATTTGTAATTTTAACAAGTGAAGTTTCTGTGCTATGGTGGGGCCTGAAACCTGATTGAAATTCTTCATAGAGATCATTTTTTGGCAGGAAGGAGCACAATTGAGCAGACAAAACTTTTTCAAACATTTTAGACATAATTGGAAGATTTTAAATGGGTCTGTAATTTGACAGTTCACTAGGATCTAGTTATGGTTTCTTAATAAGAGGCTTAATAACCGCCAGCTTGAATGGTTTTGGACGTGACCTAAAGACAACGACGAGTTAGTAATATTGAGAAGCGTTTTTTCTGCTACAGGTAACAACTCTTTCAATATTGTAGTGGGAATGGGATCTAGTAAACATGTTGATGGTTTAGATGTAATGATTAGTTTATTTAGTTCTTCATTGTCCTATAGTTGTAAAGCACTGCAATTTATCTTTTGGTGCGATGAATGAAGCTAAAGTATTATACGCTGTAGCATCTACATTTGTTATTGTATTTCTGAAGCTATCTATTTTATCAGTGAAGAAATTAAAAAAAAGTCATCACTACTAAACTGTGAGGGAATATTTAGATTGGGTGGCTTCTGGTTATTTGTTAATCTAGCTACTGTGCTAAATAAAAACCTTGGATTACTTTGGTTATTTTCTATTTTGTGGATATGCTCGGCCCTGGCAGTTTTAGAGCCTGTCTATAGCTGGACATACTGTTTTTTCCACGCAATTCTAAAAACTTCAAAGTTAGTTTTCTCCATTTGCGCTCAAGACTACGAGTTTATTTCTTGAGAGAATGGGTATTACTGTTGTACAATGGCGCAGTACGTTTTTCTCTAACCTTTTTCTATTTGATGGGGGCAACAGCTTCTAATATATTATCTATTAGAGAAGATAGTGCCCATGTTGATAGTCATTTCGTCTAGTTCATGAGTATTTATGGGTACACAGAGCAGTTGAGAAAAATCAGGCAGGTTATTTGTGAATCTATCTTTGGTGACTGAAACAATAGTTCTGCCCGGACGATAACGCGGAGCCATAAAGTTAATATCAGTAATACGCAGCATGAACGATACAAGGAAATGGTCAGTAACAACATCACTTTGAGGTACGACATCTATATCAGTAAGATCAATTCCATAAGATACAATTAAATCTAGCGTATGATTAAAACAATGAATGGGCCCAGTTTTGCTTGACTCCAAAAGAGTTTAATAGGTCAGTAAACGCAAGTCCTAATGCTTCATTTGTATTATCAACGTGAATATTAAAATCTCTGACAATTAGCGCTTTATCAACAGTACCCAATAGGTCGGAGAGGAAATCTGCAAATTATTTTAGAAAATCTGTATACGCCCCTGGCGGTCTATAAACAGTAGCCAGAGCAAGAGATATGATAGATTTCTTTTGCATATGTGTAGTTTAGTTAACTGTCGTGTAGTTTAGTTAATCATTCGCAAAAACATGTTTGCACAAACTATCACATTTAAATAAATGTCAATTTATAGTTTATGTAAGATTTTACAGTTAAAATAATAGTAAAATTTAATGCCATTTAAATTTTTAACAGTTTTAAATTTCAGTTACTGTGCTCGTGACGAACAATTCATAGTGCTCTTTACTCCAGTATAGTGATCTAACCAGATATCCGGTAGAAATGTACACGATTTAGAAACAGCATGAAACGCCAGCAAAATAAATTCCTTTTTATGCAAAATCTTTATTTACAGATCAAGTATAACATTTAGGAACATTTAATCATCTTGGAGAGAGTTTCATCGTCTTGACTGTCATAACCGAACGCGACACACAGTTTGAATGGAGGATGACAGACCGTTGCAGCGGGGAGAAGAGTTTACGTGAATTTGACTTTAATATTCATTTGTACCTCACATTAAACTATAGAACAACTTCAGAACACTTGAAATATAGTGCACGAAAACTTTATGGTGCTTTATAATGTTTTTGTGGCTTTCTTGGGGTTTAGTAATAACACAGAATAGTATACGCACAATAAAGGATTTGGATCGGTCTCATCTGACCGATACCCCGATCCAGCAGAAAATGCCAGTATTGGAGCGATACCGATACTGAATATCGGATTGGCGCACACCTAGTTAATCATTTGTAAAAATCATTTGTTTGCGCAAACTATCATATTCAAATGAATGTGTAAGTTAATAATTTAGTGTAAGAATGTTTAAATGAATCAATAGTGACATTTATTTACAGTTTGCTTTATTATTTTTTTTATGTATTTGCAATACCTAGTTATTGGAGCCCTCTAGTTTAGTTAATCATTTGTATAAGCATGTTTGGGCAAACTGTCGATTTAAAATTCATTTGTAAGTTTATAGTTTATGCGTACGAATGTTTCAGTTTATCAGTAGTGACACTTATTGCCAATTATCATTATTTTTTATTTGATCACTGGAGTCCTGTAACAAGTTTGCACACACAAAAGTTTGTGTAATCGTTACATTTAATCTATAGTAAAATTTATTGGTGATTTTTCTGTTACTTTTTTTGATTTATTTGATCACCTTGTTGTTGCAGTCCTGTAGTTTAGTTAATCATTCATAAAACATGTTTGCACAAACTACCGCATTTAATTTAATGTGTACATTTATAGTAACAAATAAGACTGTTACAATTAATCCACAGTAAAATTTATTGGCAGTTTGCATTATTATTTTTTATTTATTTGCAATACAATATAGTTATTGAAATCCTGTAGTTTGGTTAATTATTCGTAAAAACCCTTGCACAAACTCGCATTAATTTTAAAGTTTACAGTTTGTGTAAGAATGATTCAATTTATCATTAGTGACATTTATTGTCAATTTTCAGTATTATTATTCATTTATTTGATCACCTAGTTATTGCAGTCGTGTAGTTTAGTTAATAATTCGCAAAAACATGTTTGCGCAAACTATCACATTTAAATTAATGTGTAAATTTATAGTTTGCTTAAGATTTTACAGTTAAAATATAATAGTAAAATTTAATGCCAGTTTTTTTATTTGATCAACTAATTAATTAATTGCAGTCATGTGGTTTAGTTAATCATTCAAAAGAAAAAGTTTACGCAAACTATCGCAATTAATTTAATGTGTAAATTTGTAGTTTACGCATTATATTTTTACAATTAGGCAATAGTAAAATTTATTCGCAGTTTTCATTATTATGATTTTTTTATGTTTACCTAATTTTTGCAGTCCTGTAGTTTATTTAATAATTCGTAAAAATTAGATTTGCATATGTATTACTAGGCTCATTGTTTGCAAAAAAAGTTGAAGATATAAATGCTACAGTATAAGACCCAGCTAATTGATTAATTACAGACTATTTTCATTGTTAGTTTTCATTAATTTAATCAATTAGTTGTCTAACTTTTAAAAAAATATCTAAAAACATATTCAGTAAGTCTAAATTTGTATGTTAAGCGGATCAGGCAAACTGTACACTAAACTTCATTCATTTCAACTGGTTAATGCAAACAATTTTACGCTATTCAGTGTTTTCGACTAGGCACATTCAACTGTCAAAACCCACAGTTTAACAACACAAAAGACGAATCGGATATCTCTCCCTTCAGCCTGACAGTCTAAACAATCCTTGTCTTCGTTCTAACAGCGAATTTTTTTTTAGCCTCGTTTGTTTTTATTATGTAAATGTCCTGGAGGCTGGGGCGCTGAGACCATGCTGTAACTGCAGACAGAGGGGCTTTCTTGCTTGAATCTGAGCATTCATATGAGACCGTGTGTGGTGGGTGTGTGTGTTTGTGTGTGTGTTTTTGTGTTTGTGTTTGTGTTTGTGTGTGTGTGTGTGTGTGTGTGTTTGTGTGTGTTTGTGTGTGTGTTTGTGTGTGTCCCCGCAGAAATGGCTTCTCTCTGAGCAACAGTCCCAGGTCTTAATACTCTTCGCCTGCTATGCAAATACGCCGAGCTTTGATGAATTGTTGGAAATCTTCGCTAAATACCCAGCAGATATACAGCGCTGCTCATGCCTCCTGCTTACTTACAGACATAAATCATCGTTTTGCCTAGGCTAACCACCGTTTTATGAAAAGTCTGAATGGAGGGATCAGATCCATCTTACACGTGATCTTGGATGGTTTTACCGTTCATTTATCCCTGCGTACAGACAAGGGTTCCACGTTATGGAAAAAAACTGTTGAACAGTAATTTTAAAATATAAATATATATATATTATATATATATATATTTTTTTTTTTATATATAGTATTCTATATAGAAAATTAAAAAAATTTTTAGGCTTGGAACAAACTGTGAATCAAAGTTGTCTAGTTGCTTGCTTCTAAAATATTCAATCTGCTAGAAATTGCTGTTTGTAAGGGCAAAAATCCTAGTCTAGAAATCATGCACAACTGGAAAAGTTAGGAACATTTCATAAGTGAAAAGATGTGTGAGAGGGTTTTTCAGAGTTGTCATATCTATAATGTTTTGCCAATAATAGAAATGCCAAAACAAATAAAAAATTTAATAAAATTAAGGCAAATCATAAAAAAAACCTTTTTTTTAATAATCGGAAGAATTTCTCTTATTATCAGCCAGGAGTGGATATTTAATTTTTAGAGTTTGTTTCTGTCATATTGTGCTAAAAAATTGTAAAGAAAAAAAAAAAAAAAAAAAAAGTCAAAACAAATGTGAATATACAGTATGCATTTTACAGTGTAAGAGTGAAAAATTACTTGCTATTGACGTTAAATTTTATTTTTGTTTTACTGTTCATTTCATTAGGGATTTTATTGCTTAGCTTTTGCTGCACTAGGATTTTTTTGGTATTCATTCGTAAAACTTGTTTGTAGAAACACAAATGTTACAGTTGTTGAAGTTTTAAAGTTGAATTTACATTACATTTAATACTTAAGGTTATAGTTTTGAAGTTTAAAGTTTTATCACATAGTTATAAATTTAATGGGGAGTTACCAAATTGCACTCTTTAATAGCCTTCTTATAGTAGAGAACATCGGCTTATTAATTTTATTCAACCTTGTGTCAAATTGAGTATTATCAGAATTCATACTGTACATTAATAATATCGTAATACCTAACATCAATCTATTGATTTAAGTGTTTAGTATTTATTTCATATTCGTTTAGGTTGAGCATTGTAAATGATACATCTGCACATTAAGGATGTACGATTCACTCAACTCACGATTCGATTGGAATCATCATGATTTTTTTTTTACTAAATGAGATTTAAGACAAATTATAAATTAAATGTGTATTTTTACTATTGCTTGGACAATCTGCACGTTTCTTTGTGAAATTGAAATATAACACTATAATAATATACTAATATAGCACTTTCATATTATTGCTCTTTTGTTGGTTTTGATTGCTTCTAATGTCCTCATTTTTAAGTCGGTTTGGATAAAAGCGTCTGCTAAATGACCAAATTTAAATATAATGTAAATAACAAAACTAAATTTAAATTTTAAAACAAACTCCAAATCAAACAAGTAAGTTACACAAATAAAATGAATATCTTAATATGAACAAACTAAGGTTTTGTCTGTGCTTTCCATTTAAAATTAGAGGCAACCACTGCTTTTTAATCATGATCCAAACAAAGATGCTGCATACATGCAACATGAGCAGTTTTAAATCTAAATTAGATTGTATAATTTCGAAATTTGAAGCAAAAACAGAATGGTTTGACTTCAGTTTTGTGAAACTATACATAAAAAATATCTGCATGAAACCGAAACAGCAGACGAGCTGAATGAGACGCAGATTCACTCTCTGCCAGCAGGTGGCACTTAAAGCGTTTCCTTGGTTTCCGCTGCAAGCAAAGCAGCGCTGCACTTATGAACTTTAATATGCATTATACAGAGGCAAGATGAAAAGAAAAACTACAATCTAAACTTTTCTAAAGACAGTAAGTTCCCCTCAGACATGCATTCATATAAACTCCTGCCCCTAAATGAATCGTGATTTGTTTAGCATCTCAACCGATTTGAATCGTCACATATTTGAATCGATTTTCAACCAGCTCGTGGTTAATCGTTACATCCCTAATGCAAATACATTATACATTTTTAATTATATTTTAATTTTTACATTTTTCCTTTTCACATTTGTAAACTGGATTTTTAATAGGCTATTCTTTCTTGCATCTAAATTTAAAAACAGATTGGACAGGTTTTAATGGGTGCATCCTTGAAAATTTGTATTATTAAAAGTATAAAAACTGCACAAGTATTTATCTGTAAGTTCCACAGTCTGTTTCTATATTACATGATCTTAATTGGAGGAGGTGTGATATTTGTTTCTCTAAAAATGCCGTAGATGGTGCTAAACACTTTCACAAATACTCCTTCATACGAATCATACATAGACTCTTACAGGAGTGTTTTCCAGACTTTATTTATTTATTAACATTTAATTGATGTTTTTTATGTATTTATTTGATTATATGCTTGCAATATATATATATATCTTGCAGTTACCGGCTCTGACCTCTAAGCTGCACCGCCCACAAATGCAATACGTGGTGTATTCATGAATTAGTTTTTGCATGAATGTTTTTCCAGGTCTCCTGATGTGACGACAGACGAGCAGCCGCCGGCTCTGCCCCCAAAACAGTCCAGAAGAGACCCTCTGACCCACAACGGCAGATCCCAGTCTCAGCACGAGCTGGACGAGCACCTCAGCGAACTATACAATGTACCTGCGACATCAGGAAAGAGCATGGTGAGGACAACACTTTCTTACAAACATAAACGCTACATGTGTTTGCTCCTCTCTCGTTCATCGTTTGATTCATTTGTGTTTTTTTCCTCAGAATGGAGCTGTGCCTCATGATAATCTTGTTCTGATTAAAATGAGGCCGGATGAAAACGGGCGATTTGGATTTAATGTTAAGGTGTGTTTTTGGTTGCTCAACTACAGTTGCACTTTTTGGAAGCTGAAATCGAATATCATAAATCATAAAAAATTATCTTCATGTTGTTTCTGTATCTAGAATTGCTTAGATGTAGCAGATGGCATAAAATGTGATTGTCTGCTGTTTAACGCTAACTTATATTGATATTTGATAGATATATATGATATTTGAAAATTGTTTGTAATTTTACAAATAAAATTGGTTAAATTACAAAATTATTAATAATAATCAAATATCAATATGTTTATAATATATTTTAAACATATATATATTTAAAATTGTACGGAAAAATAAATAATAACATATTTCATATTGTTTAGATATTGTATATTTTAAAATGACCCGAAACCTTACTGTATATTTATTAACTAAAATGTAAGTAAAAAAATATAATACTTCGGTTTTAGAATTCTTCTTTTATTAATTAATTAAAATGTATATAATGATTATGATAACCACAACAATAATTATTATTGTATATATATTCAATTAATAATTTATACTTATTTAAAAAAACATAAAATATATACACTCTCTCTCTCTCTGTATATATATCATATATATATAATATATCATATAGTCGTCATTTTTCTACAGTAAATAGTAAAAATTTTTTATTATGTAATGCTATCCAGACGGGAACCACCCATACTTTATTATTTTTTGTTAAATAGTATTTATACTATATACTATATGGTCATAAAGTATTTATACATTTAGACTATAGGTATAACAATGTATTATCTATACTATATATCTATGTGTGTGTATAATTTCTTTTCATTCTTTTTTTCCTACTAAAATTATTATTATTTTTAAGTATGTATTAATAAATGTTAATAAATCTCTTCTTCATCCACAGGGTGGCGCTGATCAGAGGATGCCCATCATAGTGTCCCGTGTGGCTCCAGGAACTCCGGTAAGTTCATGCATCTCTCAGAGATCAGATGATGAGTGTTTTTATGTCAGGTGACATGAGTCTCATTAAAGTCACGAGGCGCTTCAGTAAACAGCAGCTCAGCCCGATGATTGATTCTTGATTTCATTCCCTCAGATGGGAATAATAAAGTCTGAAAGATTTGAAAATCAGGTTGTTATTTAAACAGACTGCATTAAATGTTGATTTTCGACTTTTGCTGTGATTTCTATGGCCCTCACCTATCATCTGTGACCTTTGACCTCTGTCAGGCTGATATGTGTATGCCGCGCCTCAACGAGGGCGACCAGGTGGTGCTGATTAACGGTCGTGATATCTCAGAGCACATTCACGATGACGTGGTTATGTTAATTAAGGCCAGCTGTGAGGACCAATCAGGAGAGCTCATCCTGCTCGTCAGGCCCAATGGTACGATCCGTCCGGACGGGCCTTCAAATTTGAATTTTAGTAGTTTCAATTATATGTGAAATCTAAAATACACTTGCTTTCTTTCCTTCCTTTTCCTTCAGCCATCTATGACGTGGATGAGGAGCAGGAGAAGTTGGATCTGGAGCCAGATTTCCAGTATATCCTGGAGACGTCCGGTCTGGAGCTGAGCCACTCAGAGGCCGATAGTTTGAGATACTCCATGCAGCTGCTGAGAGATGGGCTGTCCAGCGGTACTGTCGCTGCACAGTTTGATGTAAGTTAGACAACATATACTAATAAATTATTTTGTATCATAATTATATATATATATATATATCGTTCCAAACCTTTGTATATCTACAGGTTGGAACGCCAGAGAGTGATAATTAATTAGCCTAATTTTTTATTTTTGGGAACTATCCCTTTAACCAAAAAATTTTAAGAAATATGGAACTTAACTTAAATGATGAAAATTCTTTCTAAATAAATATTTTGTTTTTTCTAAATTATATTGTCATATATTACCTAAATAACTCAACATTTGGTGATTTTGTTAATGCAAGTTTCATACAAATATAATACAAGTCTGCAAATGTCATAATATAAATTACAAATAAATACTTGCTGGTCTTATGTGTCAGATTGATTGCTACATATCGTCTAAAAAAACTTCTAAAATATATATTATTTTCTTATCTTCATTAATATTATTATCTTTATTTAATCACTGTAGATCAATCTATTTTTTTAACAAGTGGTTTTTAAAGAAATAGTAGAAAGTAATACAGATTGTCGCAACTTTTACGTATTTGTTTTTATGCATCTATTTTCATATATTGATTTTTATAACTGTTCTTATATATTTCTTATAATGTTATAATATTATCTCTATAGTTATTCTAGTCACTGTAGATCCTTTGAATGATTTAATAAATAATATGTTAAGACATATTTAGGAATTAAACAGAAATACATATATCTAGTTTTATTAACTATAAATAGTCAAAACAATTGATTTTGTTTAATACATTTAATAAGTTACAAAATGTCAAATTAATATAATAAATTACATTGCTGGTCTTATGTTTCAGATTCATTGCAACATTAAATAAATTTAATTGCCATTGTGTGTGTGTGTGTGTTGTGTACATGTATATGTATGTATATATGTGTGTGTGTGTATCATATCATTTTGATTTTCATTTCTGATTGTGCTGCTATCTACATCTAGAAATCTTACGTTGCACTGGGTTGTCGGCTGCATTACATTTTAGTCACATAATTTCCTGTTGCTCGTTTCAGACTGTCTCAATTACTTCCTGTTTGCTGAGCTTGCTGTTTTAATGTCATGAACTTGTACTAATCGCAAGCTTAATTTAGCCTGTTTATTAACAATCATAATGAAAATAATCGCTATGAAAAGGAAACTGCTAATATTGCACAGTAACACAGTAAAAAGTCATGTTATTTTTGTTTAAAACGTAGGCAGAAATTGTATTTTGTTAACTTTATAATAACTTTACAGCAACTGTACAGGAAACGTCCTGGGATGTCCATGTCATGTGCCAGATTGCCACAAAACGTCTCCAAAAACCGCTATCGGGACATTTCACCATGTGAGTACACAGCTTGTTTTTGTTTTGGACTCAGAAATGTTTTCATGATTAGCTGGATGCTCATACCAGTTTATTTTGTGACAGATGACACCACTCGAGTTGTGTTGAAGGGGACTGAAGATTATATCAATGCAAATTTCATTAATGTGAGCATTCTTCGTTGATTATGGTTATTTAAAAGTTATTTTGTCAATGTTTTGTTCTTAGAAAATTGTCATCTGTATATATTTATGTGTTTTCAGATGGAAATCCCAGGTAAAGGTGAAGTAAAGCGGTATATCGCCTGTCAAGGGCCTCTTCCTGGGACCTGCTCTGACTTCTGGCAGATGGTGTGGGAACAGAGCGCCGCCCTAGTGGTCATGCTCACGACACAAGTTGAACGTGGCAGGGTATGAAGATATTTCTTAAATTTTAAATAAATAGAAATGATTCACAGACAAAGGTGGTAGAAAAAATTCTATTTATTTATTAAGCTGTGTTATTTTGTGATTTTAAAAATTTAACATTTGAATAATTCAGTAAATGACAAATTAACTACTTTGCTGGACTTGTGTGTCAGATTTATTGCTACATATTGTCACGGATGCCTACTGCGGTAGAGTGAGGAACGAAGAGATGAGGGAATAACAATAATAACAGTCTTTAATAATCCAAAGGAACCAGGAACAAGCACGTAGCAACGGGGAACTGACGTTTAAGACTCGACACAGAAACATAGGGCAGAACACTTTAAATACACAACACAAATGAGGGAATGACATGTGAGGGGATCAACTAATAATGAGACACACCTGGGAGCAATGAACACAATCAAACACAAGGGAAAACTAGTCCGATTGCACTATGGGTAGGAAACAAAGCACAGACAGCCCACTCCTGCCCCACACACACACACACACACACACCACATATATATATATTAATAGTAATATCCTGTATATATATATATTATATATATATATATGATTATATATATATAATATATAATTAATTAATAAAATTCATAGAAATATTATTATTTTTTAAATATATATTATATAATATAATATATTATAGATATATAGAATATATATCTAGGTGCACTGCATACTGAGTACACCGACCACCCCCCCTCTGAATAAATATAAAATGTGTATTTTCTTAATGATCACTAATATTATTCATGGAAAGATGGCAAAATTGAAATCTATTAAACATAATCTTAATAAAAACAGAGAAATGCATGCCATTAATATCTGTAAAATAAGAAACTTTTTGTAAACCACAATAGACCCACTTTTTGTTTAAATGAATGATTGCAGAAATGAGTACACCTTAGATTTAATTCAACAAATGTATAGTATTCTAGTATTCAGTATGTCCTCCATAATTTTAAGTACTGCTCTGACACTTCTTGGCACTGATTGTACAAGTTCATGACACATTTTCACATCTGTGCTGTTTAACTCATGGAGGACGACCTCCTTGAATGCTCTGGTCTTTTTGTGTTTTAAAAAATAGTGGATAGTGTGAGCTCAGCTCGTCTCTACAGAATCTCTCACAGCAGCTCAAGAGTGTTAAGATTGAGTGAAATACATGTCCACTGAAGGATTTTCAACTCAGGAGAATGAATATCTTCATTGTCATGTTAAAAAAAAAGCCCAACAATGCAGGGAATGAGAAGAGGGTAGCATCTTCAGTTTCAGGTTTTTGTATTACATCACACAGTGGTGTGTGTGAATTCATGACAGCGTTGATAAAGCACAACTCCATCACACCTTCAGCACTCATATATCCCTATATAAGAACTTTACCACCAAAAGTTCACTGTGGGAACCAGGCACTTCTCACTATATTGTTCCTATAGAAGCACCATAACATTTTGGATGCTGTTAGATCTGAAATTATTGAATTGGTCTCATGAGACCAGAGTATGGATTCCCAGAAGTCTATATTTTGTAAATATGGGCCTTGGAAAAAGCTAAATGAGTTTATTGTGCTTTGGCTACAGTCGTTAGTTCTGGTGTGGATAAACAGCCATCCATGTCACTTCTGCATGCTGCATCTTACACTGTGAGATAAATTGTCACTCTTTTCACAGCTTTTGCCGGCTCTGAGACACTTTCACAGTGTTTCTCCTGCTCTTTTTCTAGCAAAAACTCACTTATCACTAAATGAAAGCTTAAAGTGAAGACCTGATTATTTCAATTTCTGTGTTACTTTGGCTATATTTTCACACTTAAAACACTAATTTGGTATTCCTCTTGTACCATTGTCCTCTATTATGCTAAGAAATAAATCTCCTGACAGTTCTCTCTCAAGTGGTTTCATTGTTGTCAGCATTAAGTCTGAGTATGATTCAGTGGGCCATAAAACACTTAATTATCAATAAATTACTTAAAAAAAAAACCCCCTTTGTTTTAACAGTTTTGGTTCAACATACTTGCCTTAACCTTACACCAGAATTTTTTTTAAATTAATTTTGTATTTATTTAGTAGTCCCCCCACTTTGTTTTTTTCAGAGGGGGTAACTCATTTTGCAAGCACAACCTGTTTATCACTTTGATAAAAAAATTGTATTTTCTTGAATAATTTTAACATTCAACTTTGGTAACTGATCAAGCAGACTTGCTGGAATATTATATCTCTAAAAAAAAAACCCATATCATGTCTTCTAATCAAAGAATAAATTGGCTGATAATGTGTAACTAATTATATGCTGTGCACGTTTGTATGTATGTGTATATATATATATATATATATATAATTAATAAATTCCTAGAAAAGTAACAACATAATAGAATAAAATAATACAAACTTCTGTAAGAAATGTTTCAAGTTTTAAAAATCCTTTGTTTCTATATACTAATTTTTTTTAATGAACTATAATTAGTCATCATCAACAATTGTCAATTTAATACATTTAGTAAATTCCATAATGTCATGAATGAATTTAATAAGTTACAAATAAATTACTTCCCTGGTCATACAATGTGTCAGATTCATTGCTTTGTTATTCTTACATTTTTTTTAAATACCTTTAATAATCTGATCTAATTTTATTATTTGTTTCTATAATCAAAATGTAAACATTTATAAACTGCTTTTCCTTTCTGCTAATATAACCATGACATTGAGGGCGGGCCTAAATATTAACCAATTAATTTTTGGCTTTGTGCATTCCAAAGCCAAATAATCCAATCAAATCCTGACAGATAAATCAAGTCCCGCCCTACATTACTTGTCTTTTAATATGTACACATCATATTACATCACTTTATGGAAGTTAAATGATATGAAAATGCCTTTTTTGTAACTTTTTGCTTTGCTTTTGTCCTCCACGTGGTTGTGTTCTGAATTCCATCAGTGATTTTGCCAAGATATGATATATCTTGACATTTTCTGTTTTAGGTGAAATGTCATCAATATTGGCCAAATGTTTCGGCAAGTGGCACCTATGGAGGCTTTCAGGTTACATGTGTGTCAGAGGAAGGGAACTCAGCATACCTGCTCAGAGATTTGATGCTTACACACTTGGAGGTGACCTATCTCTTTAAATGTTTCTTATTTTTAGTGTAAATAGATTTCTGTGCTAATATCAGTTTGGATTTGTGTTCAGAGTAAAGAAGAAAGGCAGATTTGTCAGATGCAGTACTTGGCATGGCCCGATCACGGCGTTCCAGAGGATTCGTCAGACTTCTTGAACTTTGTCAGTCAAGTACGCAGCAAAAGAGCGGATGCATCAGAACCTGTAGTGGTTCATTGCAGGTCATGCCTAAAAAATGTCCTGACAGTATCCACAATCAAGATCTCATAAGCTGAAAAATACACCATAATGGTGAACAAAATGTTTATTAACTCCACCCCTTTTTCTTCTAGCGCTGGGATTGGTCGCACCGGGGTGCTTATCACCATGGAGACAGCGATGTGTTTGATAGAAACTGGTCAGTCGGTGTATCCTTTAGACATCGTCAGAACCATGAGAGACCAGCGTGCCATGATGATCCAGACTCCTGTGAGTAGTCTAGTCCACATTGCAGCTCCTTCTGGCCAAGAACCACCCACTTAGATAGGAAGAGACTGTTTGATTGACAAGTAATGTTACGTTTAGTATGTAGATGCGCATTTAAATGCAAAAGCTTTTTCCAAAAACAATTTATAGCAGTAGATTAATACAGACAGACTCTCTAAAAACCGCGTCAAACCAGTTAATTGAGTTGCGTTGAATTGATCCGCTACCGTTAACTTCACGTTCAGATGTGCATTTACAGTATGGCAAATGCTATTTCCCCAAAGCAATTTATAGTTATGTCATGAGCTACAGGAACAATTTAGTTGAATTACTATTAAGTAACTCAAACAAAGTTTATAAATATCTAAGATTCCATGCTACAAACTTTGCAAAGTAATCGAACGATTAATTCTTCCCTTGTGTATTGATATTTTTCCCGCAAAACAATTTTGAGTTCTACTATGAACTACAGGAACAATTTAGTTAACTTCCTATTAAGTATCTAAAAATATCTAAGATTCGACACTAAAAACGTTGCAAATTTTGGTTAATCCAACGACTAGTTCTTTCATGTTGGGAAAACAGACTTTCAAAGATTGCGTAAAAGCAAATCTTATTGCGTTTGTGCGTAAATGCAGTTTTGTTTATTCATTAAACATCTGAGTCACTTGACATCCATTTTGTTTGTTTTCAGAGCCAGTACCGTTTTGTCTGTGAAGCGATTCTGAAAGTTTACGATGAGGAGATCGTAAAGCCGTGCGAGACTGAGCCTCCAGTCGAAAAGGAAGAATGAACGCCGTCCTTCAACGTTTCGGAGGTTCTTCTGTGATTTTCAACTACTGCCAGTGAGATCTGCGCTCAGCTCGATGTCGCCCCCTGCTGGAAGGCAGTGGACATGACCGCCTGCAAGCTAGAATACAGACGAAAAAGCACTATTGCACTTTACAGCGACAAACAATGACTTAAGGATTTTTTGTAAAAACAAACAAACTAAATATCAGGTTACTGATGAGTTAGGTACTGTTAATAATGTTAATTATTTGGGTTAGAGAAAGAAATTTGCTTTTGCTTTTGTGCCAAAAGCTGAAATGAGCCACAGTCCATGTCAGAATTAACTCTTGCAACTAACGACAGCACGTTTTATGTTTTATTTATTTGTTTTTGGGGGATTTTTAACCGTGAACTTGAAAGCAACAGGTGCTCGGCCCATTCTCTTCCCTTTTCCCGACTGTCACTGTATACTGTAAATGAATATTGTTTTAACGTTTATGTTTGAAACATAAGTTAAAATCGTTAACATACTTTTTATTTTTTTAATTGTCGAACAAAAACAAAGCTTTTAACGATACACATTTAATTAGTTTTTACCCTGGCACTTTAAAGATAGTCTTTCGTAAAGTACTTTCGTTACTTGATAAAGTTTCCATGGTAGTTCTCTCTAAATTTAGCGAAATTAACAGGCCACCAGCTGCGTTGAAAATGAGCCATTGTAAAGATGTTTCTTGCTGCCAAATTTCACAGCTGTTTGCCTCTAAAACTGATTGGTGTGTCGCTTTGGCTAATCGATATTTATTGCAAGTCTACGTGTAGTACGTAACGGCTGGCATTTGTATCATTAAATATGCATCAGGCAGCTGTTCTTCTTTCAGATCCATGTTTTCCTTTCTTTGAAGCATTTTATTTAGAAAATAAAGCTGTGAATTTCACATTAGCTTTCGTTGGCAGAAACTGGATTCTCAATTGATAAGTATGGACGCAAATTAAATGTTTAATGTACGATTTAGTCTAGCGTTCTCTCTGGTTAGCGTAAAGATCATCACATATTCACAATTGCCAATTTTCTTCCATGTTTACGATCAAATTTTCAAAACTTCTACTGTAAGAAACCGATTATCTTCAGATTTTAGTTGTTCATCTTGTATGAATAGTTTTGTGTTTTTCGTTGAGAAAAAGTATCTGCTCCACTCTCTGAAGATACCGGTTTAAATTCTGCTTATGATTGGTTATGCTTATCCATATCTCCTCTTCTCTAACTAGTTACCAGTTAGCAATTACCTGCAATATACTCAAAAGGTGGTCATAGTTCATTTAGTTCTTGCTATGACTTTAGAGATGATGGCATTTACAGAGCTCATTGGTCGCTTTAATGTTTTATTCACTGCAAGTGCAAAATTTAACGATCAATAAATTTTATTGCATTTTTAGTTTTTAAGTTATAATTTTCTGCATTCTGAAAAGAAAAGATATGTAAGAATTATGGAGCAAAACGTTTTTAATATGACACTTATGAGCATTTCCCCCATACAATGTTTTGCGGTGCCATTGCACAAATGATTTGGCATTAAGGACCAATCACGCCCACCGTTTTGAATGTGAGCCGATTTTGCTTCAGTGTACGTCATGATAGCGCAGCAGCTAGAAATTTACTACCGACTTTGCGTCGGAAGTGGTGGTATTTTTGTATTTAACAAAAAAACTAATAAAACAAAAAGGACAGCACTTTGCACCTGACTGTGGTAGTCAGCTGTGCTACTGTAGAATTTATACTGTAATTGTGTGATGGGGGAAAATATGCCGTTTAATTATTTATGTTGAACATTTTGTCAAATACAGACACCTGTGGGGGTGGGGGGCTCTTAACTACATAGTGTCATATGTGAAATACTTGTAAATACAATGTTATATATTAAAAGTGTTCTGAAAAGATAATGGTGGTTATTTTTGTTTTAGTATGTTTTTAAAATGTCAGAAAAGTACACAGGAAATTGTATGTCATGTTTGTATATCTCCCAGTTGTGTTTGTACGTTTGTGAGAGAGCGAGTACGTCTTTTGTACAGACTGTTTTGTTTCTTACTGGCGTACCTTTTGAAATTGTGCTTAATTAAGCTGACTCGTCTTTTGGCGCTTGTGACACACGTCAAATCAAATATAATACAGCTCAAACTTCTATTTTCGGTGTTGTTTTTGATAAATATCGACCTGCTACTAATACAGGAATGAAAGAACAAACACAGCATCGTGACCACAGTTCATCTGTGGCAGCTTCGGGCTCGTTTTCTGGTTATTCGAGGTTTTGGCCATTCGGGTCACGAGTGGCGATGTTGTGACAGGATAATTGAAATCAGCCGTATTGAGGCTGAAAATTCATGCCAGCTTTATGGATCTCATTGCTGTCGTTTTTACTTTGTCATGACCTCAATGTCAACCATCCCACCTTCTCGAGTGACACACAACGCTTTCACGCGTCACAGCCAGTGGGGGAGGCTGCGTTCGCTATAGCTGGTGCGCAAAGCACGTCGTTCGGTCGCACAGAGCATCACGTTCCGGGGGCTGTAAGAGTGAAAAACATCTCAAAAGACCACACATGGTAAGTAAAAGCGACACCAAATGGGGTTGTATGAGGTGGTTCATCAACATTGTTAATGTAGGTCACATAGCTCAATTTAAATGATTTAAATTGGTTCATGTAGTATAATACATTTTTTCCCCCAAAAAAGGACACCCTTTAAAAACACTTACGCTTGGGAGGAGGAGTTACAATCTCTACAACTTTGACTGTCTGTCTCCTGTAACAAAAAATGTAAATAAATATCGTACAACTTTTGTGATCTTTATAAAGACAACGTTCATTTGTTTATTTGTAAAAACTTACTGCATTATCTCTCCATCCAGAAGTCTCCTGTACTCAGCGATCTCCAACTCTAGTCTAGTTTTGATGTCCAGGAGCAGTTTGTATTCATTGCCCTGTCTTTCGATGTCCATGCGTAGGCGGTCAGTCGGGAGCGTGCACCTGAGAAAGTCTTCCCAGCGGATCCTCCACTGTCCTGGATCTAATGGCGCCGTTGCACTCGTAGGCTGAGCTGGAGCGCTGTAGCCGTGACGTCGTGTTCCTCTCCCAGTGTGTCGCTATCCAGTGCTTGGACAGCCGCTTCTGGTCAATCCGCAGTAACGCAGTCTAGCGCACATAATCGTTGCGGGCCTGGGCGGAACTAAAGAGATTTCGTGTCGTGCGTCTCTACTCACCCCATACTCATCAGAGCAAGTCGGGCACCCAATCGAAGGATCCAGTGGCCCCACGAAATGCCACTGTTTGCCTGCAGCACCGCGTTTAGCATCTAACCCTAGATCAAACTACAGACGGAGACGGCGGGAAGAACCTGAGCAAGCTACATCAATGGTCTGCAGGATCATTAGAAAATCACAGGTAGGTGAGTTTGGTCCGGGTTGGAGCTAAACTCTGCAGCGCATTGGCCCTCCAGGGCAAGATTTGAGGAACCCTGCTCTAGAGGCAGCTATTGCAAAATGTATTTTTTTCAACATTATTGATTAAAGTTTGTAGAAACTTGAGCATAGAATAATAATTAGGGGTGTGGCTGTGCATGTTGGATAAAATAAGTCTCCCCCCCAAGTGGTTGTAGAAATGTTTTTAATATTAAATTAAAGTTAGTATGAATTGCAAAGAGAAAGAAAGACTTTTACCAAGCTGAGCTGTGACTGTAGTTCGATCTCCAGGCTCTGAAGCTTCCTCCTAAGCTCGCTGATTTCACTGCGGGACAATGTGATGTCTTCTTGTCTGGTGGTTACCGTCTTGTTCAATTCGTCGAACTGTGGGGACAGAGATTTGAGGTCAATGTCTGAATGATCGTGTATGTTTTAGCCATCGAGAATAAGAACAAACACTTACTTTGCCCTTGTACCAGGACTCCATTTCTCTGCGGTTCTTATCGATGGCGCCCTCATACTGGTGTCGGATCTCCTCCAAGATGCGGGCCAGGTCTTGCTGAGGTGCGGCGTCAACCTCTACGTTTACGCTGCTGGAGGATATTTGAGCGCGAAGGACTGCGAGTTCCTACAGAACAATGATATAGTTGTTAGCTTATGCACCTTTTCGTACATTGCACATTTTTCAAAGAATGGTTTGTTCTGAAAAGTGGCAATTGATATTATTGGAGATGGAGGTGCTTGATCTTTGACTAGTGAAATTTCGCAGAATAGTTGCAAATTGCATAATAAAAACTAGTTGGAATTTGAGCATAGGGTAATAATTAGGGGTCTGGCTATGCAGGGACGATCCCCCTAGTGGTAGAGGAAATTATTAAAATTTTACATTAACTTTCACACAAAATTCCCAGTTGCACGGATTCCTATTGGTGAGGTAAATGTGACCGCACCTTAAAGCTTTGAACTCCAATGCTTCATGTAACATTTAATTACAGGACTAGGGTTTCTAATAGTGCCTAATTTTTTTAATTACACTTGATTGGAGAAGATTATTGGTTTGGTGGATTATTTGGTAATGATCTTGCTGCACTGCACCAGGTTTGCCCTGCCTGTAGGGCCATAAAACGTTTTTGATCTCACCTCTGCATGGTTCTTCCTCAGGTAGACAAGCTCTTCCTTCAGACCCTCAATCTGCATCTCAAGGTCTGAGCGAGTCATGGTGAGTTCGTCCAGAACCTTTCTCAGACCGGCGATATCAGCCTCCACGGACTGACGCAGGGCCAATTCATTATCATACCTGTATCCGCAAAGAATAACAATGGTTAGGTTGGTAATCTAGAAAAACTCAAGTGTTAAAATGTGGGGTGTGACATTAACAAGCTCATAAAATGAGGGGAAACCCTTGCTGGGAATGAAAGATTGGTTTACCGGTCTAGACTGTTCTAAGCTGTTTTTTACTTAATTACCAGAATGGAGTGTGACATTGAAGTTATATAAACTTTATGAAAAGAGGTTTTAAATGATGGAACTAGAAGGTAAAGGTTTTTGTTGTACTAACTTGACTCTGAAGTCCTCGGCTGCCAGTTTGGCGTTGTCAATCTGAAGGATGATTCTGGCATTGTCCTGGCTGGCGACAGCGATCTAAAGACAAACAGATAAAGAATAGAAACTCCCTGACCTTTACATTTTTATATATATATATCCATATATATTTGTATGTATCCATTATATTGCTTGTATATGTGTTCTAAAACATGTCTATATAGATTATTACAATTTATTTATTAGTTTTTAGTTGTAGTTACCTTATTACTTAAACTTGCTTTATGTCAGCTAGTTGCCAAGATAACATTTCTAGTCTTCATTTCTTCACCTCATTTTTGTTTTGTTTTTTTAAATATAACAACACTGGTGACATTATTATCCAATATAGACGTGCAGACCACAGGGATTGATCATCTTTTTTTTATGTTTTAGTTTTATTAATTTACTGTTTTACGTCAATAAAATATACTGGTTATAGTACTATGGTCATAAGTAGTGTAATTTGCTTTTCATTGAACTATTTTTCATTTCCACGTTGCAAATAATATAACTTTTATAGTTATGTAATGTAAAATTACCCACTTTTTTGCGCAGATCTTCAATGGTGACGTAATAGTGGCTGTAGTCTCTGGAAACAGGGGCTCTCTTCTCGTACCACTCCCGGATCTGGCGCTCCAGTTGCGAGTTGGCTTTCTCCAGGGAGCGCACCTTCTCCAGGTAGCTCGCCAGACGGTCGTTGAGGTTCTGCATGGTGGTCTTCTCGTTGAAAGCCAAACCGAAGCCATTGTCACCTCCGCCGAGCGCGCTGGCCAGGTCGAAACCGCTCTTGCTAGTTTGTGCGTAAGAGACGCGCACGCTGGAGCCCCCTGCACCTGCGTAGACACTTGGCGCATGACCGACGGCCATGCGCTTGGAGTATCCACCGCTGAGCGAGAGCGAGGTGAAGGGACGAGAGCTGGAGCTGGACAAGCTCTTGCGTGAAAAAGACTGGGTAACCTGAGTCATGGTTTCCGTTCCTGTTGCCTTTGCGCTTTGTTGGACACCTCTGACAGTTGCTTAATGGTTTTGGAGAGCCAAGGATCTTTTTATAGAGTTTGACCTTAGGGGTGTGTTTATTTCAGGCTATTTATGGGAATGATTATCGGAAAAGCATCAAACAGGTGTGTCCAGGGTGCCTCTGTAAAATGGCCCAGGACGAAGCCCTGAGGCACGCCTAACCTGACAAACACGATTTTATGAATAAACATTAATTCTAGGTTAATTCCCAGAATTTAGTGTTTGATGTTTGATGATATTCCATCATTCTCATGCATGTGCATGCTATTTTTGTATAATATATAAAATATATAATAAAGCAATATATAAAAATATAAAGTATACCACTTTATTACATTTAAAAAATGTATATAAATGTGCTTATTTTAGGTGTTATTTATTTATTCGAAAATATACTCTTTTAAATATGTATAATTATTTTAATATTTATTAAAACAAACCTAAAATAAGCACTTTTAAAAATGTAAATGAATTTGCTTTATGTCAAGCTTTATTAAAATGTAATAGGAACATTTTAAATGAAAGTTGTTGTGAAGGGTTTCCCTTCCACCTGTGCACTGACCGTGATTGTATCTGATAAGGATCTGATAAGGTTATTGCCCTGTTCGGTATGTGCAGAATGAGTACCCTACTAAAATCCGCAAGTTCACTATCAATGTCAGTACACACGCTTGATGATTAGATGTGAACGTATATGAGGAATATAAGCCTGATTTAACTGAATACAATAAAACAAGCTATACTTTAGTCACCGATTGTATGATGTTGATGCAACGCCGCTATTGCACCATAAACGGATGCTCTTTTAATCCAGCTCCAAATGAAAGTTTTGAAGGAAAATGTGACTCAGGTAATGATTCAGGTATGGGGGAAAAAAGAGCTCTCGCAAGATTTTTGGCCGTGACAATGTGAACTTTTACTTTTCCCCAGTAATTTAGCGCCATTATAAACCTATTCGAGTGAAGCACACTTTAACCAGCCCAAAGGCACGTAATTACAATGTTTTCCAGTCATGTGTGTCTGTGATTATATGTCCCAGACACACCGTACAACGGTGAGGTACAATTACACACGTACAAGATCGTGTGCCTTATGATCCATGTGCATAATTATTTTGTCTTTCACCTTTCCCATTGTCAGTACTCTCTCACTTTCGTACCTGTCGTAGCTTAATGCCCTCATTCGCAGCTCCCTAATGAGGGCGTGTCTCATTCTCCGCGTTATCTTTCCACGCAGCCGAAGTGACAGACAAAACATTAACACACCCATTATAATCGCGGCATTTTTTCGCATCGCAGGAGGGACGTTTTCTGTTTGCTTGCGTCATAAAACATAAAACCATTTCTGCATTTGTGATTGGAGAAACAACAAACAACAAGCCTACTATACACTGCTCGAAACTCGCGCTTGAATCATCAGTGGCAAGTCCTTTAAATATAAAAAATGTACTTACGGTCTGTGAGTCAGAACATCCGGCATTGTATTCTACTCTTCCAGGATCAGGAAACAGTCCTCCATAAAATACGTTGCACACTGAATATTTGGGTTGAACTGTTCTGGAACAGTGTTGTAAATCCAACTTAACCACTGATTTCGAGTCGTGTCCTCTTTTGGAAGACCACGCAGGCTAAGTGAGAGGCGGCGGCTGGTGGCTTGAGAACGGCGCGGCCGGCGGGCTTGTGGCAACCACATTTGATGACCCCGGTCTGGACTCCGCTTCGTCCACGGTGAAAGTCGATCCGGCGATCCACAGCGCTAAGTTGATGTATTTCTTCAGTGACCAGCATGGATCAGCTCTAGACATGATGAAGCAGATATCGTCCTCTTATGGAAGACCAAACAAAGTATTTTCGCATTCACAACACACACACAGTGCCTTCATGACATGGCGGTGGCAACAATACTACAGCCAGAATAAAATTTACGCCTTCTTTCTTCGCGTGAACATTTGGGCGTTATGCAAATCTTCCCACATTGTGATGTAGATATGTGTGGGCGTGTTAGAACGAGGCGTTTTAGGTAGGTGTGGCAGAGTCTTAACTTTGATAAAGAATATTTTTTTGGTTTTGAGACTTTAGTCTTTGCAGCTTTACAAATCTTCTTTATGCACCAAAAGCTTGTAACACCAAAGAGAAAGGAAAAAATGAAATCACACCATATGACCCCTTTAACCCCTTTTGTGTTGGTGGATTTACTCATTTGAATCTTTTGTTTGGCTTCAGGTTAGTATGATAGGAAGATCGTGAGATTTTAAGAGGTTGTAACGCGTGTCTACAAGAGAAACGCGAGATAGAAATTATAAATTAAACAAGTAACGTACATTAGAGGAAAGTGTCTATACATATATATATAGTAATTATATATATATATAACACACAGTAAATATATATGTAAGTTTGTACATACTCTTAGTATTGTCATGTCAAGGGTTGAATTGGTTTTACCCACAAATACGCCAAAAACCATGGTTTAAATCATGGTATCCACAGATTAACCATGGTTTTGCTACGACTAACCATAGTTTAACAATGGTATTTGTAGTAAAGCTGTGGTTATACATATGGTAATCAATACGACAAAAAACCATGGTTATTACACTTTTACTACAATAAAACATGGTTATTTTTTTGTAATATATAACTGATTACATAAAAAAATAATAAAAAATAAAAATGACAATGATACAAAGCTATTTGCATATCTTATTAACGCACTTTTTTTGCTACTGATTAATTCATATTTCATAAAGAAATGTTATTTTAGTATAGTTTGGTGGTGAAACTCATCATTAGTTGAGCTACTGACACATTTACCATAAATATCGGACTCATTTAGATATTTTTTTATTTCATTTATTTTATCTTATTTTTAGCCACTGACACGGTTTACTGTGAAGCATCCGAAAATTTTACCCCACAGATTTTATTTCATTTCATTTCATTTACAATCCGACACATTTACCCACCGGTGTTTTTTTTTTGTTTTGTTTTTTTGTACCTGGCACGTTTACCATTAATCATCTAAAATCACATTTACAAAATTAGTTCAACCTGCCATTTACAAAATGTACTTTTGCCTGCAAAATTGTTTTCAGTACGCACACGTGCACCTCTGAATCACCAAAAATACAGCGTTGTGTGAGGAAAAATGGTTCCCAAAGATGCATCTTACTTCAATCTCATACAATACGTCATCGTTCATGTATGAAGGTGTTTGTTTTTGTCTTTAGTGTTGGTCCTCAGCCTAAAGAATGACCTTTGAATGAAATCCTTGCAGTATTCAGGTGTAAAGGCGATACTGAGCCGTGGTTTCGTGTGGGTAAGATGATACCAGTAGGGGCAAATGGGTACCAAAACAACAAAATCTTGCATCAGAAGTCGGACTGAGTTGCTTTTTCAGTGCAGTGTAAACACTGAATAAGTTTACTATCAATAATAGATTTAAGTGTTCACGCTGTGTAAAACACTCATCAGCATTTGATAAAGGATTTACACGTGATTTTCTCTTGCACGCTGCTACCTGTTGGCTGACGTCCAAATTGTTAACCCTAAATGTGGTAACGTTTTAACTGTTCGATGCATCACTTCTGTTTACACAGCAAAGGTCATGTGGCTTAAAGGTCAACATAACACTTCGGTAAGCCAAAAGCCAATGGTTCATTCCGCCACACTGAACCTGTCGGACGAGTCTAAGTGTCGTTTGAATTATGTGCACCATCCTTTTTTGGTTTTAATCATCAAAGACACTCCTCAACATAATTATTTTCTGAGACTCGCAGTCTCTTTTCTCACACGAGGCGACTGCCGACCAGTGTCAAAGCAAATTAAAGACTTCTTTTTTTGAAGGGTTTCACTTCAAAACGTAACTTAAACCCTTTACATGCATGGGTTTTATTGATACCAGTGTTCTGGGCTCTCAGGTGACACTGCATTGTGGTTGAAGCTTGTTTTTGCTAAAAAGAACCAGTTTTCTTTGTTGTCTTTTCTTTTAATTACTTTAAATGCTGACGTAATAGTGTGAATTCACATACAGGTTTATGTATGATTTATGCAAATCTTTAATGACCAAGATAATTATGGTGAGATCATCATTCATTATGAAAAATAGTCAAATTAATCTTAATATGTTTACTTTTCATTCTGCAGTCAGTTGGTTAATTTTCTTTATTTGTAATTGATGATGTCTCCTCAGATGAATTTACTCTTTCTGGATTGATATTTATCAATTCATCCTTGTGTGTTTATATATATATACACACACACGTTTTTTATATTATCTAATAAATGACATATATATACTGTATATATATTATATATATATATATAATATATATATATATATATATTATTGTGTGTTGTGTGGTGTGTGTGTATAGTGCTGTCCATACAAAATAAAGTTTTTGTTTCGTATATATATGTGTGTACTGTAATATTATTATTTTATAAATACACCAACATTCTGTATATATTAAAAACAATTGTTATTTTATACTATAAATATATTTAATATCAGATATGAATATAAATTTATGCATGTAATATTTTCAAAATAATATATACTGTATGTGTGTGTATTTTTATAAACATAATATAATTATATACACAGTACACATACATATATTGTGTAAACAAAAACTTTATTTTGGATGTGATTAATCGCGATTAATCTTTTGACAGTACATATATATATATACAAACTATACTAAAATATATATATATATATATATTATATATATATATATAAATACTAGACAATCATAAATCTCTATTAAATAAATAATTATAATTAGATATAATTACATATGCATGTGTGTGTGTGCGTGTTTTATATATAAATGCTTTAATAGAAACATTTTTTGGCTAATTTTATTTTTTAAGCAAATTTGTAATTAATACGACACATTTAAACTACATTATTAATCATTCTAAAATATTTGATAAAGTAATATAATGCTTGTGTTGTTGTGGTTTTTTTTTGTGTTGTAGAAAAAAGTATATTATTAAATTAGACTATTAGGCTCATATTCTATATGAGCATATAGAAATTATGCTGCTGTTTTGTGTGTGTGTGTGTGTTGTGTGTGTGTTTTATTGAAATGTTTTAGTTTTCATATAGAATAATGTGTGATGCACATGTTCTTGACTTTGGAGTAAACATTTATTTTGAATCTTGTGATTAAAGTATATTTCATATAAAATGCCCAGAAGTTTCAAACATTATTTTTAATATCACAAAAAGGAAATAACTTGCATAATACAATGAAACTAATAACTGTATAGGTCTACAACTAAACTACACAAGATTAATGTTTATAAAATGCTTAATATATCATTATAAAATGCATACATAAAAAAAGCAATGCAAACGATTGCCTTGACAAACGAAGTAAAGTGAAAGTAGGAATAGTAGTTCATGTGTACGACAAATGCTCATTAGTATAGTTTATTACACAAGAGTTCTAGTAACTAACAAAAACTGTAAGGGGTATTGATCCCCTTCTTTAGTTTAACTCATGACTTTGTATTGCTCCTCACGACCTCACAACACAAGAGTCATTGCAATTATGAAAAATAAATTTCATTTACTTGTTTGTTGTGATTCCCATTGCTGACTGTTAAGCATGTTGTACTTCACATATTACCGCACACTAATGTACAGATATATATATACCCAATTAAAATCATCTCAAGGTATTTATGAGAAATGAAATTTGAAAAAGTTAATTAATAAACACAAAAAAATACACTTATGCATTAATTAGAAGATAGATCACCTTCTAAAAACAACCGTTTTATTACTTTTCTTCCCTTGAAAACAAATTACACTGACTTCATGATGCATTGCTGCATTAACAAGAAGAAAATTATAATAACATAAACAAAGTTCCAAGTGCCCAACCAAATGGAACGCTACAAAAAACACACACATTTTCGGAAAATCAACATCATTTTGAGTTATGTGATGTTCTCTCAAATCTTTCAGTTGTCTTGAAAATTCAACATCAGATGACTTGGGAAACGCGAGCATGCAACTAGTGTTATGTTTTTCACAGGGAGGAACCCTAATTAAACGAGATACTTTGTGCATTGTGTTCATATTCTGCTGTTCTGTGGCGACGGATTTGCGGGTCTTGTTTTTTTCTTGCAGGACCCTGTACGTTATAGTATAAATTAGTTGTTATCGTTTAATCACCACAGCGTCTTGTATCCATTGGCAACACGCACCATTTGTGTTGATTGCAAGTGACGTCGCAGGAGGTATAGGAGAGTGCAAGTGGCAATTGCAAGTGACATTGTAATTTAGTTTCTTTTTTCTTGTCTTCACCACCTGGCTACTGTTGTAAAATGTTGAGAGATTCAACCAAAAAGTAATCAAGAAATAGAACAATATAAAAAAAATAAAAGATTGCAAGTGACGACGCTAGCGGAAGCACAAGTGTCTGAGAGTGCAAGCCTGAGAGTGCAAGCCTGAGAGTGCAAGTGCAAGGCTGCAGCTAGACCCTCTTGAAACTGTGACTTGAGACTTGACTCGAGATTTGATGGTTAAGACTTGAGACTTGCTCTGACTTGACCATGTGTGACTTGTCCCCACCTCTGTTAGTGTGCATGGTCACATGCAGTCACATTGTCCGATAATGAAGCAGACGAATGACATGATGTTGCATGTTTGCGGAACAATGTGGCTTTTTCCGGGGAGACAGTAGTATTTATTTTGACTGATGTTTCGTGAAAGATAGTTTGGTGACTTGGCTGGAGTCATTAACGGCATAAGACCGTTGACAGTTTGTCTCTCGGTTACATTTTTGCCTTTTTTTTTTTGGTTAATCCTGTTTGAGTGTTTGTTTATCTTGCCACACAATTCTGGAGTAACTGAAGCATCTCTCTTTGAATTACCTCTTCATGAGCTCCTAAAAGAACAAGTGAAGTGTAAAATGAAACCGCTTTAGTGGCTCAACTAGTGTTTGCTGCAAATTTTAAGTTGGAAAATCAACTGCAACCATAACAAATCATTTATCAGACCTATCAGTTAATGTTAACAGCTAACTTTCGTCTGGATTTATAGACCTCCTTGATCAGAAAAGGCTAACCAGTTGAATGTTTATGTTAGCGGCTAGCTTTCTGCAGACGTTACCCTTGATCAGAACAGATTTACCAGTTGAAAGCTAATGCTAATGACTAGCTTTCACCAGGCATTACAGATATCTTTGATCAGAAAAGACTCACTGTTTGACTGCTAATGCTAATGGCTAGATTTTTCCAGATGCTAGACCAGTGGTTTTTACAGCGGCGTACCCCCTGGGGCATTTAACATTCTTCTGCGTACCCCCTCTCTTCCACTTAGACCACAGGCACAGTCATACCTTTTCTGTTAAAGGACAATATTTGTCCCCTTAAATTGATTTACAGGTGCATTTTTTTACCTTTATAGAGGCAAAACATTTCTATCCTTATTAATTGTATGTCATGTTTTATGTCATATTCTTAACATTCCATTAAGTGTATTATTAATATAATAAATAAAGCAATAAATGATGGCAAGTCGAAGTGATACTTGTAGATTTAAAAATAAAACCGCCAATAGGTGGCAGCAAGTCGCTGTCTTAATGAGCCAGGCGTCAGGCCATTCATTCATTCATTCAGTAACGAAGCAAAATGCTGTAGTTATGAATGGGTTATTAATCACTGACTCTCAAAATCATTCAAAGCCGCAGATTAGTTCACTAATGAAACACCGCTGTATGCTATGGAGACGCACACCAGATGTTACGGATTTCGTTGGGACTATTATTTCGTTGCAAAATAGAACAAACATGACATTATTCTGTTTAAAATGTAAGCTACATTTAAAATGTAAAACGTTCACTTAATATTACCTTTTTTTGTCGAACTGTTGTAAAAATTAATGACACATTTGCCATCATTTGGATATTCAGGGATATTTGCATTATTGCTCGTATTTTAAACATGAAAACAAAAACACGCACAGAGTGTGTCTGTATCGAAGAGAGTTTAAATCGATCTCAGTGTACAGTGCGTGTCAGTATTTGCTCTTCATGCTATTAAGTGAAGATCTATTTTAAAGACATTGAACAAAAGCGTGATTTGCTAAAACATTATATTCAGCGGGCATCCTATCACATGCACGCTGCTTGTGTGGATGCAGTCAGTTTTGACTGCAAAAGATGAGGTAAGCTGATTGGATATCGTGTATTTGACCGTTTACAGCACTTCCATTTTCCTGTTTTTAAATTAGAAGCGGCATTTTGCTTGTCAGAAATACATGTTCGGTTTTAATGTTACTTTAAGTTGGGGTAGAATTAAATAAATGCCAAAACTCAGAATTTTGTTCACGTACCCCAGTTTGAGAACCACTGTTATAGACATCCTTGATCGGAACATTTGTACCGGTTGGATGCCAATGTTAACTGCTGGCTTTCTCCAGGTATTACAAAACTTCTCACAAACGACTGGTTGAATGCTAATGTTAGCCTAAAGGCTAACTTTCTTCAGGTACTACAGACCATAGATATATATATACGCAGATGCCTCATTAGCGACTGTTTCTATGGGCCGCAATTCGTAAGCCATTCGCCATTTTTGGAACGGTCTGCAAACCCAGCGCAAATTGACTGTGTGCGTCTACAACAGCAAGTTAAACGCATGTATCTCTAAATATTCATTGATCATAGGGCCTTTCGCACCGCAGGAACCTTTTCATAGTACCAGAACTAATGTGGAACTACCCACTTTTTGCCGTGTGTGTCGACCGTCTTACGTACACTGTCGGTGCGAATACAACCCTTTAAATAGTACTGGGAAATAGTTCGCGCAAAATCGTCCCAGTACTTTAGTACTGTACATTTAGTTCTGGAACTAAAGCGGTGCGAAAGGCCCTTATAATGGTGAATGACGTTAAGTTGACCGTTCCGAAATGGCGGACGCGTCAACGTATCTGGAGCGGTTGAATAGGGAATCTATACATATCTATGCTATAGACCCCCCAGATTTACTTCCGCTTGGTATTACAGACCTCCTTAATTGAAACAAACTCACCAGTTGAATGCTAATCCTAACAACTTTCTCAGATATTACGGACCTCCTTGATTGAAGAAACACCAGAATACTATGTTAACATCTAACTTTCTCCAGGTATTATTTGATTGAAACAAATTCAACAGTTCAATGCTTCTAGCGGTTAACTTTCTACTGAGGTTACAGACCCACCAGTTTAATGCTAATCTTGACATTCTCTAGACCTTCTCTAGACAATCACTGACCTCCTTGATCGGAACAGTCTTACAAGTTTAATGCTAATGTTAACTAGATTCTAATGCTAGATTAATCTAATGCTAGCAAGATTTCTCCAGATATTACAGACCTTCTTGTTTAAAATAGACTCACCAGTTGAATGCTCATGCTAACAGCTTACTTTCTCCAGGTGTTATTGACCTCCTTAATCAGAACAGACCCATAGTTTGAAAATAACTGTGTAGCTAGCCTGCTAATCTTTGCAGTGAAAGTCTAACATGCCATTATAAAACCCAATTACCTACAGTAATCTTCGTTAATACTTTTCTCACAATCTGACAGGTTTATGTAAATCAGCTGTTGTTGTTTCTTCATTGTTTGTTTGAGCCGTGGCAACACAGCTATGTAGAGTATCCAGGGGACGTGCCTGTGCATTGTAGCGTCGCATTTCTAGCGTGGTTATACTTTTAATGCACAGGTGTGTCCAGGTGGGGCCTCCACTTTTCTTTCTGCACACACTTGGCGATTAGACATATGATTATGTTTTGTAGAGATGAAGACATTAAATTCACGCAACTATACATACAATAAGTGGCATGTTAGCGCATGTTCTGGAGAGATCAGTCATGGAAAAGGAAATTAATCATAACTTCCATAAACACAATGGAAATTAATTCGTTTCAAAAGACAGTTGTATAATAACACCCTGCACTTATTTATCTTTATAACTCTTTCCATCCACCTTTGTATATGATTATATTTCCTTTCTCTTATGACTAAGTCCAGCTCAGCTAATTGAAGCTCTTCTCAACAAGTTGTTTAAAATGGTGCAGTTTGATTAGTTGGATTATCTTAACAGTTTCTTTGTTATTGACATAGACATGATGGTGATAGATTAATGCTGAAAGTACAAGCGTTTCCCATTAGTTTACACCCGAGATGATGTTGGTTTAGCACTTCAAAAAGATATGATTGCGAAGAAGACCAAACAAAATGCCTCGATGCACAGCTGTGGATTCTTTGAAAGCCTCTAACCGAGACAACCATGTGTCAACAAACACGATGACACAGACATAACATGTCTGCTGAAGAGTTTAAACTGAATTATAGCCTATAATTATTGTCTCAACTATAATAAATGGAGCTGACTTGACATGGGAAGTTGACATGCTTTTTTAAATGAGTTATATGAATAAGATGAATAATGTTTTTTGTGGAGATATGAATTTATTAAAAAATATGTAAAATGTATATATATAAGTATATTATTTAATAAAACATTAAAATAGATGGCATGTTTATGTGTATATATATGTAATGATATATAATTTATGTTGTTACATTAAGTAAAAAATTTTAACTAACTAGTACTGTTTGTTACATAATGTAATAGGAATTAAGTCCTGTTATTGAAATTTATTTTATTCATTTTTTATTTATAAAGAATGTATTATACATTACATATACATAGTTGTAGTTTTCTATTAGGATCTATATGACTAAGATGAATAAGTATTTATGTTTAAGATATTAAGTTTATTAAATTTAATTTGTTAATTTGTATTATACGTTAGCATGTTATATATTTTTATGTAAATATATGTGTGTGTGTAATTTATATATTATTTATAAAATACAAATTCAAGTTTTCAATTAAATTCAAGTTTATTTGTATAGCTCTTTTCAAGATACAAATCGTTGCAATGCAGCTTTACAGAAAATTAAAGTTTCAACATTATATTTAGTTGTAGCTTATCAGTGGTGATTGTCAGTTACATATGGCAGAAATGTATGGAAAATCAATTAAAGATGTAATCAAACTGACGATGAACACTATTAACAGTGATTATTATATGATGCAATCAACTTATAGCAGAATTTGGTAGTTCTGTATGTTGTTTCAGGGTTGGCATCATCTGAGGTCATCTGAGAGGTTGGCATCATCTCTTCTCAGATGTTCTGGATCCAGACTGAAGCTTATGCAAATCCTAGTTACCCCTGGATGTAAATCCTGGGGGACAAAAAAAAAAAAACACAAACAGAGAAACAAATAGACATAATTAGTGTAGCTGCTGTTCTAACCAAGCAAAATTTATTTGTTTAACTCAAACTAAAGAATAACAATGTGCATTTGATAACTGCACATATAACTGCAGTACAAGATTATGAGAAGCATTATTTGAATGCTTGGCCAAAGAGATGTGTCTTTAATCTAGATTTAAACAAAGAGAGAGTGTCTGAATCCCGAACGTTATCAGGAAGGCTGTTCCAGAGTTTGGGAGCCAAATGCGAAAAAGCTCTACATCCTTTAGTGGACATTGCTATCCTAGGTACTACCAAAAGTACAGAATTTTGCGACCTTAGGGAGCGTGATGGATTATAGCGTGGGAGAAGACTAGTTAGGTATGCAGGAGCTAAACCATTAAGGGCCTTGTAGGTTAGTAATAATATTTTGTAACTGATACGTAACTTAACAGGTAGCCAGTGCAGAGAATGTAAAAATGGGGTAATAAGATCATATTTTCTTGACCTGGTAAAGACACTAGCCGCTGCATTTTGGACTACCTGAAGCTTGTTTATTGAAGATGCAGGACAAACAGCTAGCAGTGCATTACAATAGTCCAGTCTATAGATCATGAATGCATGAACTAGCTTTTCTACTTCAGAAACATGTACGGTAGTGTGGGTTTTTTCAGGGTGAGCTTTCAGGGGGTGTTTCTAAGATGGAAGAATGCTGTTTTTGTAACATGGGAATATGATTTTCAAAAGACAAGTTGCTATCTTATATAACACCCAGATTTTTGACTGTAGAGGAAGTAACATCCGTACACAATTTTGTGTGTGGTGTGGTGTGTGTATATATATATATATATACAAATATATATATATATATATACACACTGACCAAATTATAAACGCAACACTTTTGTTTTTGCCCCCATTTTTCATGAGCTGAACTCAAAGATCTAAGACTTTTTCTATGTACACAAAAGGCCTATTTCTCTCAAATATTGTTTCACAAATATGTCTAAATCTGTGTTAATGAGCACATTCTTCTTTGCCGAGATAATCCATCCACCTCACAGGTCTGCATATCAAGATGCTGATTAGACAGCATGATTATTGCACGGGTGTGCCTTAGGCTGGCCACAATAAAAGGCCACTCTAAAATGTGCAGTTTTATCACACAGCACAATGCCACAGATTTCGCAAGTTTTGAGAGAGCGTGCAATTGGCATGCTGACTGCAGGAATGTCCACCAGAGCTGTTGCCCTTGAATTGAATGTTCATTTCTCTACCATAAGCCGTCTCCAAAGGCGTTTCAGAGAATTTGGCAGTACATCCAACCGGCCTCACAACTGCAGACCACGTGTAACCACACCAGCCCAGGACCTCCACATCCAGCATCTTCACCTCCAAGATCGTCTGAGACCAGCCACCCGGACAGCTGCTGCAACAATCGGTTTGCATAACCAAATAATTTCTGCACAAACTGTCAGAAACCATCTCAGGGAAGCTCATCTGCATGCTCGTCGTCCTCATCGGGGTCTCGACCTGACTGCAGTTCGTCGTCGTAATCGACTTGATTGGGCAAATGCTCCCATTCGATGGTGTCTGGCACTTTGGAGAGGTGTTCTCTTCACGGATGAATCCCGGTTTTCACTGTACAGGGCAGATGACAGACAGCGTGTATGGCGTTGTGTGGGTGAGCGGTTTGCTGATGTCAACGTTGTGGATCGAGTGGCCCATGGTGGTGGTGGGGTTATGGTATGGGCAGGCTTATGTTATGGACAACGAACACAGGTGCATTTTATTGATGGCATTTTGAATGCAGAGATACCGTGACGAGATCCTGAGGCTCATTGTTGTGCCATTCATCCACGACCATCACCTCATGTTGCAGCATGATAATGCACGGCCCCATGTTGCAAGGATCTGTACACAATTCCTGGAAGATGAAAACATCCCAGTTCTTGCAAAGCCAGCATACTCACCGGACATGTCATCCATTGAGCATGTTTGGGATGCTCTGGATCGGTGTATATGACAGTGTGTTCCAGTTCCTGCCAATATCCAGCAACTTCGCACAGCCATTGAAGAGGAGTGGACCAACATTCCACAGGCCACAATCAACAACCTGATCACCTCTATGCGAAGGAGATGTGTTGCACCGCGTGAGGCAAATGGTGGTCACACCAGATACTGACTGGTTTTCGGACCCCCCCGGACCCCCCCGGACCCCCCAATACAGTAAATCTGTACATTTTAGAGTGGCCTTTTATTGTGCCAGCCTAAGGCACACCTGTGCAATAATCATGCTGTCTAATCAGCATCTTGATATGCCACACCTGTGAGGTGGATGGATAATCTCGGCAAAGGAGAAGTGCTCACTAACACAGATTTAGACAGATTTGTGAACATATGTGAGAGAGAATAAGCCTGTTTGTTACATAAAAAAGTCTTAGATTTTAGTTTCAGCTTTCAAATTGAAAAAATGGGGCAAAAACAAAAGGTTGCGTTTAATAATTTTGGTTCAGTGGTATATATTTTTATACAACAGTTCGTTCTGGTTCTCAAATCTGATTGGTTGAGAACCGTGAGATATTGTACTGGTATCGCTACAGGAACGCCCTTTCACAATTTTGTATCACTCCGCTTGTTCTAGTCGGGTCTATGTTTTTTTTTTATTATTCACTGAGCTAATCGTAGTGTATGTTAGTTAATATAAGAAGAAACGTCTAGCCGCATTGTTTCTCTCTAATAACCTCATTTTTTCTCACTAATAACCTAACTGAAGCAGCACATGCCCTTGATACGAATTCTAAAAGTGACGTATGTTTAACTGTCAACTTGAGCTTTGAATCCGGAAGTAGTTCTGCGCAAAAGAGGGTTTTATTAGGCACTCCCGTTGTTTCTTGTTTAATTACACACATGTTCCGTCGAACTGTTGTATAAGCGCAATATCACTCTCGTACTCGAGCGATACCAGTGTTCCGGTGAATTCAGTTCCCCTGTTTCCCCTTCAGCATCACTGCAGTGCTAGAAGCCTCAGAAGGGAATATGGGAGGGGGGAACGATATTTCTCAGGCCTTTGGGAAAATATGTTCCCCCTGTATTTTCGGTGTATGGGACTGTTTTGTAGATTAAAGTTGTTACACATAATGATGACACTTAAATACATCACCAGCATCACCTCTGTAGATGAAAGTTCTTTTGAGTAGCTTAATAATAATAACAACAACACAGTATTGTACAATGCAATATGGTTTATTTATGGAAAACATAAGGTTGTGTGACAACCCTGACACACACCAACAACAACATAACAATAATATAATAATGTAAACGACCGTCGAAATTCGTTTATTAAACTGGACGCATTAGCTGTTATACAGAGTTTCTCAAAAGTAAAGTTAGCTGTAAGTTAGCCTAAGCCACGAAAGACTGAGCTATAAAACCTCCAAAAACAATACATTCTACTTATGTATTTGACAAACAACGTGAAATATACCTTATGTTGATGGAAAGTAGGAAATAACATCATAAACTGACGCTTGAGATAATAAAGCACACATTTTCCACTTCGAAATCATGATGTCGGGATTTCACGCATGCGCGCCGAAGGGGAAAATATATATATAATTAGATATTATAGTTAGATAATAGATTTTATGCAAAAAATTCATATCCAAACTTTTTCTGAAAATTCACAAGAACAATATTGTTGAAATGACATCACAAATACATATGAATAAATCAGGTTTTTGTCATCTGCACTAGCCCAAAAATATGACTACAACTATCGCCAACTACAAAAATGACAAAGCTGAAGTATGATCTCATTTGGCTGAGGAGTGCAGACAGGGGACGAGCGGGAACTTACAGGCCTCGTAAAAGACTGTGTGTGTCACCATCCGGATCTCAAAGTATGCATGTCCAAGTTGACAGCTTTTGTTTTCTTTTTCAATAAGCCACCTTGTAATTTAACTGTCGGACAGGTAGCCGCATGTCTGTAGTCATTACCTGTTTGTAATTACCTGCACTCCCATCTCAGACGACTCATGAGGCCACGTTGTTTTCTCATGGAGTAGCGCCAGGGGCCAGAACTGGTCGGGCGGCATTCCCTGTCCCGTGACTTCTGAGGTGTTCGACACCCCAGAACCAGATGTGTGGGGCGGAACGGGCGCAGCCAGACGGACTCTCACTCTACTGTGACTGCCACACTTCAATGACTCGTATCTGAAGGGGAATCACCAGTGCAGGGACAGTGGAGGAAAAAGGGGTGGGACGGGTGAGGGCGTGTTGGTAAGTCCAATGGCTTGATCCTCTGATGATTGTGCTCTCTGAAGTTGTAGCTGCGCAGACGTCTTTGGTTCGGTAGATCAAACGCAATGAAACTGGCACAGCACTTACCATCATTATGCTGTTTGCACAACTGCATTAGTATGTTTAACTCTTATTCAGTGTGTTTTACTACGTAAACAAGTCGAGTTTGTTTGCAAGTTACTTTTCTTCTCATCTGTCTGTTTCAAAGTCACAAGGCTGTGAGCTGTTTCTCTTTTAATTGACATTTAACTAACAGTGTTTTCTCTGAAGAAGCAGGCGATGACTTATATATTATTAGTGGTGGAAAGTGGGTGCGATTTTAGTACCGGACTGCCCTTTTCGAGAACCAAATTAGCTCCTACTCCGGAGCAGGGTCTAACCAGCACAACTGGTACTAATCGTGACGTAAGTAGACATTGGTTGGCCAAACACGTATGAAAACGCCCTCACCCGCCATGATTTAAAACGCCGTGTAAACATACTGTAAACATGTGTCAACTTATTTCGCAAGTATGGAGAACAGTGATAGATGGACGGACGCTGAAGTGCAGGCACTTGTAGCAAATGTAGCACTGCCAGTTGTCGTTGGAGATTCTTAGCCCTCCTTTCCCTTCTTTCAATCGCTTTACGTATATGTCGACATTCCATGTCCATTATTGTGAAACCCTCGAGACACAACAAAAACAAAGCTCCGATCACAGCGTCCTCCATCCTCCTGTTGTTAATGTTGTTCTTCTTGGTTTCCGTTGTTGAACGCCGCGCACAAATGACGACGCTGTCGAGCGGGTTACAATCAATTTCTAGTACACACTGTCGGGGCGATGCCAACCCTTGGCATGCTTTTTTAAAGATCATTGTTTGGTGTATGTGTTGTAACGGAATATGTTGACAGGCTTTAATGTTCAAAAAACACATTATTTCAAATACTGTACATTATTGTAGTATGCCCCGCTTCTCTCAAACGCTTCGTTTTCTACAAAATCCCTCCTTCTCCGGACAAGGCGCGGCTGCCCTTGATTGGGCCGACAGTGCTGACAATGTGCATGTGATTGGCGAAAAAATGTAAAAACGAACACCGCAAGCACTCGTCGGAAATTTAACGCCCCTTACCATAATCGCGAGCATTCATCTTTCAAAATAATTGTAAAGACAGAGCCCGAAAGAGGAACAGAGTCGCGTGAAATACACAGTGATGAAGCTGGTATGTGTTGCAGTACACAAGCCACAGTTAAGAAAGCTGACTCCACTGTGACCCGGTCTCTCTCTCAACTCTCTGTCACACTACGATGAGCAAAAAGTCTCGGCATATTGAACAGGCAATAGCAAAATTAGACTTAATAACAAAACAGTGCTGATCGAAGTGCCAGATTGTACGATAGCAAAGTCAAGAATTACATCCTAGCCTAGAGTTCACGAACACGGTCGTACATAAAAATGCATGATGTTCGTTGTAAGTAAGCGTAAATGATTCCTAATTGGATCTACTTCCGGAAGGCCAAATTAAAGTGCTTTTGCTTTCGCCTAGAACACACAGCGTCTCTCTGACATGCTGTTTCAACACTAACTGTGGTTACTGAAAGCACGCCTTCTTTCTTTGCGTGCACTTTTGGGCCGCATTATGCAAATATTTCCCACATAGTGAGGTAGATATGTGGAAATCTTAGAGTCTTAACTTTGATAAAGAATATCTCTTTGGGTTTGAGACTTTAATCTTTGCAACTTCAGGGATCTTATCTATGCACATCAGCTTGTAACACTCCAAAGAGAAAAAAAAAATTTGAAATCGCATCATATGACCCCTGTAAATGGTACTGGGAAATAGTTCGCGTAAAATCGTCCCAGTACTTTAGTACTGGGACAATTAGTTCTGGAACTAAAGCGGTGCGAAAGGCCCTTTTGTTTATTTTTAATTTTTTTTGTACTTTGTACTTTTGGTGAAAAATAAATGTAGCGAAGTTGAATTCTTTAGTTGTATTTTACTCAAGTAAAAGTACCACAATTTAATTACACTCTAGAAAGTAAAAAAAACTGTACAAATTTACTCAAGTACTGTAACGAAAATATTTGTAATTATTTACTTTCCATCTATATATTATAAAAACTAATGTAGAATCCACTCTCCAAAATAGACACTCCAGGTACTACAGGGAACAAAAAGTCAACAAAGACGATGTGAAAGGAAGCAGTGCCTCCAATCACTGTGATAGCTGATTGCAAGCACAAATACCTGCCTATGGTCTGCCAAATTAGTCAGACTAGATTGTGCTAATTAATGTCATTTAGATGTATATAGTAGATTATATTAAAATTAAATATACATTTATTTTTAATTGTGATTGTGAATTATTAAGATATGATTCAATCACAACAGCTGCGCTTCAAATTGATTGGTTGGAGTCAGGGGAGTTATGATATATTATTTACTATTAGATTATAGTAATTTAAGAATATATTTTCTATTATATTGGCATTTTACAACATATTTAACTTACATATATTTATATGTATTTTAAAGTAAATATCAAATTTATGTAGATTTATATACAATACAATACAATACAAATTCATATATATAACCATAGGAGATATAAAATATGTGTTATATATTTAAACAGGGGCGTAACCATCATTTCAGAAGTGAGGGGGACAGAAATTTCAACTGTAATTTTTATTATTATTTATTATTTTATCTAATTGACAGGTTTAATTTTTTCTTATCTCTAATTTTTAATTGGCTAAGAAATCAAATAGCCTACACTTCTGGACAATAACCAATATTTTTCCTAATGACATTTTGATCAATTGTTAATATACTACAAACACTTTTTTCCATTTTTATCACAGAATAATGTAGAAAATATATTTTATAGTTTCTATACTGCAATAAATTATAGGCCTTATGTCAGTAAGCACTGCATTATTCATATACTTTCTTTACTTTTTACCTGGAGATTCAAAACACACATGAACACACATATATTGTCACAATTATGTTTTTATCGTCTTCAGATTTCCTCAGTCAAAACATTTCTGCTTTTTATTCAGCTTCGCTACAGCGATATTTGGACACTTTTGTCCATATTAGGGATTTCCTTGCACATCACAAGTTATTACTTCTATGAATCCGTTTTGGAATTCTGCGCGAGAGCGCCCTCTGGTTTTGAGAATGAATGAAACGTACACTGCAAAAGCATGTATGAAAGTGCTCAGTAATGTTCACATCACCTGGTTTTGGATACAAATAAAATGCTAAGTCATACATAGATATTTTATCTTTGCATTTAAATCTACATTTATTCACACTGGCCCTTGAAAACATCTATGTGAACAAACTTGCCCAAAAAAAAGTGCGGGACATACATTTACGTACATTTTTTTGTATTTATCATGTATTTATTTATTTTATTTTATTTTTTACAATTACATTAATACAAACTGAATGTAATACTTAACTCTGGTAAATAAATAAATGTAAATTTACAATATTATAAACCATAGATTTGTGCATAGCCCTGATAGTCAACATTCACCTTTGCACAGAGGCTGCTAACTTCTGTTCTAACCTAAATGCCCAAATGCTTTTGTTAATCTGCACGGCTTTAGCGAAACGCTTGAGCTGTAAAGCAGTTTGTATTTTGTAAGTATGCCTTGCAGGTCTGAGACATGCCTCGACATCACAGATCTGTACTGAAGACGAGTTCACCTAGACAGAAAAAACGATTAGGTAAAAGATCAGAATGTTAGAATCTAATAGCAAACACAAACAGGCATATGCAAACACCCTACGGCGACACAAACAAACCGCATGCAATATGAGCCACCAAAGCCGATGCAAACAAAAACACGGCAGATCCTTTAGAACTGTAAAACACAAATGGACTTTGACCTGTGCCGTGTGTGTGTGTGTGTATGTGTGAATTGTCACTAATCCAGGATCAGCCTTCACAAAAGCACCAGCAAAACCCGTGACACAAATTGTGGCCTCTTGCTTTTCACCTCCACATGAGGCCGGCGGGACCCTGGTGGGCCCCTCGTTCCCACTCCACTCCCCAAGTCCCCAAGGGCCGGGGAAAGGTCTCGTCCCTGTCCATAGGAGCCACGTCGACAGTCGTATTCAAGCAAAATATTTACTCGGTAAACACCTAATCATCTTAGGTGTGGCAGGACGGGCACGGAGACATTTCGTTTCGTCTGGCCCCATGGAGGAACTCGAAGAGCCGAAATTGGCCATGAGGGGCCTGAACGAACGGCTGAAGGGGTTCCTGGAGCATGTGAATCAGTTGGAACAGACCAACTGCGAATTGGAGGAGCAGATTGAGGAGTGGGGATTCAGGAACGTCGCTCCGCGGCAGGACTGGAGCGACATGGAGGTGCTGGCACAGGAACTGCGAGCTCAGGTGGGTCTGTGACGTTCGCACTCATTATCTGCTGTGTTATCTACATCTTGCCTGTCTCGTTACGTTTGATACCTAAGGAGCTTTTTATGTGCCCCTGAAAAACCTCTCAGACTGGCTCTGGGGTAATGAGCCTAATTAAGACTTTAAATGCATGTATTTGTTTTCTCAGATGCATCATCTTCTGTAGTGGTTCTCAATTTGGCCCCTGGGGGCCCCACTGCACATTTTAGGTGTCTTAATATGTCGACACACCCAAATCAGGTTATGAAGCTTAAGATAATGAGTTAAATCAGGTGTTTTAGAGAAGAGGCATCACAAATTAGCAATACCGATGGCCCCTAGTAGTCCCAAATCTTTGTTAAATTTATGTCACTACTGTATTTGATAGTAAGAACGTGTTTGGAATAGTATACTGTCATTCTACTCATACTGTTTTGCAGTATGCATTCTGTGCAGCATGTAATGATTTTGTAACATTGTATATTCAAGATTTTGCATACTATTTTCAATACTCTTTTGCAGTATGCACGGTATCCTGTACTGTACCACTCATACTACTGATGTAGTATGCGGTAAGAATATTCAGTTTGTATAAAAAATTGTATAAAATTGAATCGTAAGCTTAGTGAACAGTTTTGGAGAATTTGATGTTCCCCATTCAAAATGCCTGTCAAATACCCCACTTGGCCACTTGACGGGGGGGGAAAGGCTATGTGCCCGTTTTCTGCCCAAAGGAAGTAATGCTGTTGAAAGGGCAATACCTGTCCAGCATCACTAATTAATCGCCAAAAGCGCAGTGCCCTGACCACACACTAAACATCCCACACTATCTCGATACCTGTCCAGCGACGTCGCGATTATGATGTTTCCTTTCAAAATTTAGACTTTTGCTTTATTTACCCGCAATGCCTATAATAGATTATTTATGATATCTACACGACCGATATACCGACCCGGTTGTTCACAAACAACCCCCATATAATTAGTTTTCTAGTCTCAGCCACCGTATTTTGCATTATACGTTTTATGTATATCTGTGCATGATGACCCCACTCAGTCACATGAATTTTCTATCTACCACTGTATATGCTAATTGATGCGCCTATGACATTTCACTTGGATATATAAGCCATAGCTTACCACCACTATTTTTATTTCCCCATGCGTTATTTTTTTTATGTAGGTCTTGCAAGGTGGTTGGTTGAATTCTGTGGCATTACATGTCTTTATGATATTGCAATATTACCAGCAGGGCCTGTTATACCCAAACGACCCCAGTCTTAACACCTGTGCACCTAAACTATTCCGTATGGCCTGTGGCCATAATTGGACTTGTGCAGATTTGTTAACCTTTAGTAGCTCAGGGGGCTTTCGCACCTGGCTTGCTCTTTGACCTAAACATAATATAGCCCCCTACTTAAAGATTTGCAAAACACATGCCCCTGCCACCCCTTGAGACACGTTCTGAACCCAACTACCACGTTGTTGTCTTGGGCCAGCTAGTGTTTTAGATATTGCCTAACTATGTGTCGTGCCCGATCACCGCGGGCCCGGACAAAACAAACCACATCAATCCTCAAGATACAATCAATGCATTGAGCAATGTGAACAATGGACATTAAATGAAAAATCCTGGCATCATTTAAATCTTCATACCTTCCTTCAGTAGTTGTATTTGCATAAACTGAGTATGCCAATCAGTAGACAGTCAGCAAAACCGCATGTTGATGCATACCTACATACACCCTGATCTTTCACACTGACAATTCAGAAATGATTTTTCGTTCCCATGATTATATGGGTGTTGAAACCGCATACCTTTAACTCATAACGACGCCCACCTAGCCTAGCTTGCTAATAAGTTTTTTTGGTTTTGTTTTTTTCATTATTTTTAATCAAATTGTTCAAGAGGGTGATTTCTACCCACGGGCAATTATAATGTACTTTATCTTAATGACATGTCTTTTTTCCTGTTAACCCCCCTTCAACCCCACTTAATTAGTGTTTGCTTGGCAGGTTAGACAGCCGCCCATCATTAATGGGTAACCCTTCCACCACCCCGCAGTTAACCCCCCCCCCCACCCCCCCCAGTTTTTTACAATTGATGCGTGATTGGAATCAGGGCGCAAATTTAAAGGCCAAAGGTAGAAATTGCAGTGAACAAGAAATAAATAAAAACCATTCTCAATACACATATTATCTTATATATATTCTACATAATATATAAAAAAATTTTAAAATTTTTTACACGCAGTATAAATATCTACACAAATGTTTAATGGTCAGTCAAACTATGGACACTTTTTTTTTCTCCTTTTTTTAAATAAAGGTTTAAAGCATGTTTGCATGATGGGATACACTACCCACCCAGTGTGTTCTGTAATTGGTCCAAATGTAACAAGTCAGAAAATTAGAAATATTTGCAATACTGTGAACTGTAGTCATAATACAGTCTGCTGTCAAACATGCCAATGGAATATTTCCATCAATAAAACTAAACATTGTGACTTGAACATCTGATCGCCCTCTTGTGGTGGGAAACAGCAGGTACCTGGAAATGCCTGTGAATGCTTAATAATGAATTAAGTAAATTAACAAATAATATGACACATAATAAGTCTAATTTTCCTATAAAGTCAGTGTCAGTGTTGGTTAAATATGATTGGTTTCCACCTCAGTTTTTGTGCGCGGTCGAGATTGATGTCTAACCGTGAAATTCGCGTTTTTTTAGAATCGCAGTCGTATTACCACTCACCCGCACCAGAAATTAATTAATAACTCTAAACTAAAAATTAATACAAATTTTTCAGTAAAAAAACCCACTTTTTTTCCCAAAATACCCATGCCGTTGAAAAAATACCCTGTCCGTGTTTGCCCTCTGTACGCCTTTCTTTAAGGGTACACCGGGTGCCTTTTTGTCCCAGCCACTTCTTTTATGTATTGTTGTTTGTGTTATAAACTGAATTAGAGATACATTTTTCCCAAGGGCGTGAACACCCTTTCACATGGACAACTCAATCTCTGCTAGGATAACCCGCCCGCTGGTGCTTTTCAACAGGGTTTTCCTTGGGGTCTGTAAGAAATGCCCATTAAGGACTAAATTTAATTAAACTACCCCAAAACGACACTTGTATAATAAAAAAGCTATAAGTATATCTTTTATTTTATTTTTTATATGAGAGAAAAAAGAAATATCATGACGTAAACTACGGCTTTGGTAGACCTTTGAATTTATGGAACGACGCCTCTTTGTTCATTTTTATATTATTACATTCAAATGCTGTTTCATAAATACTTTTGTGTATAACATGTTTTAGTTTTAAATGCATTTTCATTTTAAAATAGCTTTATATAAAACCTATTGTAGTCCACTGCATGTCTTTCATTTAGATACCTAAGTATGCATATGTGTGTATAGGTGTGAAACCGAGGAGAAACTCCGACTCCTGAAGGAGCAGGAGGTGTCACAGCTGAAGCTAAAGATGAAAGAGATGGAAATGGCCAACAGCCTCCTGGAAAAGCAGCTTCATGAATCCCAGAATGAGTTACAGCAAATCATGGAGGAACATGAGGTGGAGACACGGTTTGGTTTAATGTCAGTTAGTGATTGTGTCTAATTGTGCAATTGTGTGTCACCGTGTGTGTGTGATGTTCTGTCAGTCATATTAAGCATTTAAGGAGAAACCTTGACGTCTGTCTTTAGTAAAAGATACTTGTTAAAAATGTTCCCTAATGTCTTAACGCCAAGTTGCGGTTAACCTCAAGGAAAGGGTGTGTGTATAGGGAATGGTGGTTCTATTATTAGACATTATATTGTATATAGATTTTGCCAGTAATACAATGTATTTGGACATCTTGTGTCCTTTTCGTTTGTGCACAATTATTATCTTTGCAAATAGTAAATATATAGCTTTAGCGCAACCAAAATGCACTTTTTTGCAAAATGTAACCAAAAGCGTCTACCAATACAAATACAGTTACTAAACCAAAAGTTGAACTGAAAAAATGACTTCAAATGTTATTGATTGAATTTAGATCATCTGATATTGGTTTTAACACTTTGACGTAGTTACTACATTTAAATTTATATGACAATATTGTAAACTTCAATCTGTCTTTATCAAAGTTTCACCCCAACGTAAGTAGCTCCATATTAATCAGCTGTTTCGATTATAAATCTTGTTCATGGAAATCTTTCCGTATTGGTGTGATCTGATCTTTATCATTCTCTCTTTATCATTATTATCACTCTTCTGAGGTTTAAGAATAATAACTATCCTGTTTATATAGCCTTACCCTGATTGGGTACAAAATACGTACAAATTAATTTGGATCGTAGATGTCAGAATGAGACATTTTTGTCGTTTTGGACTCGGGAAGAAGTCATGAAACAGTATGTTTTCATCAGACCCTTGTATTTCAAAAGATGAAGGACATTTGTATTCTTCATGAGAGGAGCCCTTTAAATTCTCCTCTTCCCCCCCCCATTGTATTCAAAATGAAGGAATTTTAATTCCTCATGAGAGGAGCCCTTTTAAATTCTCCTCTTCCTCCCTCTTGTTTTCCACCCCCCTCTCTCTCTCTCGTTGGCTGACAGAGAGAGCTGGATCAGCACCAGCGGCGAGCAGTAGAGGAGTGTGATAGAGTACTAGTGCAGGTTGCTGCAGGAGAGGATGGCAGAGGAATGGATCTCTCCCGTACCAGCACCCAGTGCGACCACTCCAGCCCAGCCCAGAGTAGCCCTGACTCAGCCACGCCACCAATTCCAGCCCCAGGCTCCGGTCCGGCTTCACAGAGAAGGCCCCGAAAGGATGCAACCAGCCCCACAGCTGCGTTTCCGCCACAGGTACGAGTATTCACTCTCGCTCTCCTTCAAACACTCTCTACGGTCTGCTGGCCAGGGCACTGCAGAGCAGTCGTAGTGATCGCGAGTGTGTGATGTTGTGTGTGTGGTCGCTGTGTGTGTGTGTGTGTGTGAGAGTGAAAAGACTGCTAAGCCACCATTATTATTCAAAACAGAATGAGGGATGCTAGTCCCATTGAGCATAACCATTGGTTTTTTTTTGTTCTCATCAGTAGGTGATTGTTTATTTGTCTTCCAGTGTGCTTGAGCAGAATTTATGCCCTCGCACAAAAACATGGGCCATCGGCCTCGTAACTCTCCTTGAAAAACAACAACACACTGCAGCTTGTCTTTACAAATACCTACTATGTTGGTACAATGGTAAATTGAGTGTATCAATACAGTGGTCCTCCAAGGTACTTGGTAGAAGTCCAAAAAAAAATTATGGTACCATTGAACATGGTTTTACATGGTAACATGACTTTTTTTTTTCCCCCAAAAAAGGGGTATTACCATGGTACATGTCCCCAAAAATAATGATATTTACCTACTGAATATCATCCTCCTAAGAAAAAGAAACATGGTAACACCATATTACACGTCCAAAAACATGGTACTGTTCAAAAACATGGCAGAGCAATTGCACTATGTCCAAAAACATGATATTTTTTAAAATTTTAGATTAAGACTATATATTGTTTTTGGAACTGTGCAGTCATTCTTATCAGATGGAGACTGAAGTGATTCCTAGACTGTGATATACATCAACTCAAACCACACGAGCATCAATTCAGTTTTCTTTAATGTGATCTATTGTGTTACCAGTGCTCACTGGAGTCATTTGGCAGATAACTTTATTTTGGGATGTAAATCATGGATAATAAAAAACAATATGCCAGAGAGGCTATGCATTAAAGTCATTTTACCATGATTAAGATGTGTCCTAAGGCACAGTGTGATGAAACCTCAATGGTAAGCAATATGAAAAAAGCTTTAAAAATGTAACAGGATTTATTGTATTCTGTGGTATTCTTATGTATACACTGCATGTGTTGTGTTTTTTGTGTTCTGTAGGTGAGAGCAGGTGATGAGGCCCTGAAGGAGGCACGAGCCGAGCTCGCTGAGGCCCGGAAGCGATGGCACCGTCTACAGGTGGAAATCGAATCGCTACATGCCTTGGTGCGTTCGGTTCTCACAGACATGCCCACAGACACACTCCAATTCAGAAACTTGTAGACACACCTAAACACACACTCCTGAACCCATTTCACCTTAATGCATAATATGCAAATTAGAATATAACTTACTGCTACATAACGCATATGCAGGTCTTAATTTCTGCCAGAACCAGCCAGATGTGAATCCGGCATCTACGAAATCGGATTCAACCTCTATTCAACCTCTATGTAGTGCGAATTCAGTGTTAAACATACATCAATACTTTGCCTCCAGGGAATGGATGACAGATCCCTGCCGGATTTGTCATCACTCCTTGTTCTGGGAACTCATCATTTATAAATCAAGTACTGCAGATAACCACAAATTGTTACCAAATACTAATTTTGTTGTTAAATATTAATTATCTGAAGGTTGTGGGCTCAAATCCCTTTGAAGGCACCATGTTATACAAGTTGACCCCTGGGAATCTAATCCATGTATTTAGTGTTGGTAGAGCCAGGTTCCACTACTAGATTCCCAGTTCATGAGCTTTAGAATTATTGGGATCTTCAGTGACCACTGTGTCCTTGATCAAGATACGTTACAGTGGTGGTGGTGTGGTGAAAACTCAAGGCTGTTAATCAGAAGGTTGCTAGTTTGATGCCCCACAAGGCATGATACCAATGCCACAAACATTGTGCCCTTAAACCAACATCTTAATCTCAGATATATCCAGAAGTTTATTGTCAGTTTCTGGAATATTCTTGGTCTCTGCAATATGAGATCCTTGAGTCATCACCATTGTGCCAAGGTTTTCAACTTCAGGTGCCTTCAGGGGGATTAACAATAACAAGAAGGTTGGTGGATCAAACACCGTAAAATGCGATCTGTGAGCCATTATCATTGTGCCCTTTGAGCAAGGCACCTAATCCCATGTTGGTCCAGGCGGACTGACCCAGTAAAACATAGATGAAGTGGCACTGGAACTGAAGTGACTCGACTTAAATGAAATATGCCTTGCTTGTCTGCAATATTTTGGTCTCTGTTCACTGTTTCAGACCACCCTATTCCATTCCTCAAACCCTGAAATTCCATCCATTCATTAAGTCATTCTCCAAGCAGATTGTCCCACGAAGGGACACGGGGATGCCGGAGCCTATCCCAGTGTTTCGGGTGTAGGCTGCCCCTGGAGATGTTGGAAATAAATAATTCTGTTTTATCCCACCAGGAGAGGAGTCTCCAAAGCTCCCTACACCACACTCAGCTCCAGTACTCTGTGCAGCTCAAGGATATGTCCCGGTCTGTCAGGGGTCTGGAGTCTGACCTAGAAACTGTGCAGGATAGTCTGGAAATACAGAAACAGAACCATAGTCAGCTCCTCAACACCAAGATGAGGCTGGAGAGAGAGATCGCAACCTATAGGAAACTCCTGGAACACGAGGAGGGCAGGTAGGGGAGAGATAGATTTACTGAGCTGTATTTGTTTATGCAATTAAACTGTTAGCACACGCACGCTCAAACTTGTATGATGTCTTTTATGCAACTCCAAAGTAATGCACTGGAATTTTGACAGGGTTTTTTGCCATTGTGCCATTGATGTTATAAATTATGTTTCTAAGGTACCAATGAAGTTGAGCGTGGTCTTGAATCAAACCTGTTTCTTCTTTCACTCCTGAGCCACAGGTTTCTGAACTCAGATGGTCGGTCTCTAAAGCTGAAGCCATGGAAGGGGTCAGTTCCTGCTCCAGAGCAGAATGGCCTGCCCAATGGATGTGATGAAGATATCGCTGAGCCAATCTTCTCAGAGAGAACTTCAAAAATGAGTCCGGCCCTTCAGCGACAGCAGAGTCTTGTCATCCTCACAGGTAAGGATGATGATGTCCAAACGCCCTCAAACTCATTTTCCAACCAATGATTCCACCCAATGTTTCCACCCATTCTTAACAACTGGTTCATTATACAACTGCAAGCCTGAGAGATGTTTTTAACTCTGTGTTTGCGTTTTTCCATCCAGAACCAGTTCTAAACAAAGATGGGGAGATCTGTACTGTGAAGACTCGGGAGATTCTGGAAGGAAATGTAGTGAGGGAGAGTGCCGAGGGTCACGGAAATGTGGAGTGAGTTTACATAGACTTATTTTCAAGCCTTGCTTAGCTGCAATGAAGAACCATAAGCATTTCACACCTTAAGGACAAACATCTTGATGTGTTTGATCTTGCATGTGGCTTTGCAGGCAAATACAATTGTGATGGAACTTTTACATCATAATTTTTTTTGCACCAGAGATTATGTAATCCTAATTTAGATGCTTATTATTTTGCTTTTTGTGTGCTATAGGACAGAGAAGATTGACAAGGTAATCAGGCAATGGGAAGGGTCATTCTTTAAAGGAAATCCCAAGCTGAGGAAGAAATCTGTGTCTCTGCGTTTCGACCTTCATATGGCTGTAGCGGATGAGGGTTGCAGCCAAACAAAACAGGACAGTCTCCCAAACGTGGAGGTCCGTCTGGTCATGAGACGGTCGCGCAGCATACCCACTTTTGCCCAGTGATGTCATAATGCTACTACACCACAATTGTGACATCACCATGCTACCACATCACAACTGTGACCTCACAATGCTACTGCATTACAATTAAGTAGTGGTGACCACGTCTCAATGTCTCGCCGACTAATAAAAGCGAATCACTTTAGTAACGTCATAAAACTCTTGCCATTTGAAAGAAAAAAAGCGTCATATCATCAGCAAAGCATTCGAAAACAAAAACTCAAATTGCTTTTATGATTGTAATGAACTCATGCAGATAAAGCTACTTAAAGAAATTTCAAGGCAAATTAATTTGTAGTTGATTTATTTTACTTCAAACGTAGATGTTTGAAGATGAATGGGAAGTACAAACGTCTTGCAGTGTTTCAGATACATTGTGACTTTAGAGTGTGACTCTCTGTGGACGCTCTACTGCCACATTATTGATTATTAGCACATATTACGTTACTGAAAACCTATAAAACTATTGGTTTGTGAAAATGTGTATAGATTATACATCTATAAATTTGAATCTTAAGTCTCAGTGAGAAATGGTCAATGTGGATTCGGAGATTTCTCATTCAGTGCAGCGTAACAAAAGATGCCTTGTGTTTGACAAATGTTACTGGAACTAATTTTACACTCCAGTGAACGCTAAGGGGGTATCAAGTTCTGGTTCTGCAGGAGGCTGTAGTGTGAACCAAAACAAAATATTGCGAAATTTCCAAGTGTAGCAAAAATCAGCAGCCAAAATTTAAAATTATGGTGAAACCGATGTACTGTTCTCACGATATTGCCTGCATGGCCGTGTACAGAATGACTAGCATGTACTAATCAAATGCGCAGGCAGAGATGTCGCCATGAATGAAAATGCGTAAAGTAAAATGTGATAGGAACTTCTTATCACTACTTATACTTTCCCTATAAACTCCTAATAAAAAGTTCACATTGCTTGGATTAAGGAGCATATAGTATTACGGCTTCATTTAAAGTGCCAATACTGTCTTCCATCAAAAATATGCAGATTGTTGCAGAAAATGAAAATGATCATCACTTCAACAACTCAAAAAAAAAAAGATTTTGCATTCTTAGCTGATATATTAAATTGTAACTGATTTATTACATACCCATATGTATCGTTTACTTTTTTTTTTTTTTATACCTCTGTGGGTGATTGTTGTGTGTACTGCTAAATACATGGGTTTTTTCTGATTGCAGAACGAAAGAAATGGATCCATATGCATATATATTTAATTGAAGCATATATAGTAAATCTATATCCCTGAAAATGATGATATCACCTCATAGGCTTTACGATTACTGCTTTCATCATGTAATGCACAATCTAGTATACATACAGGATTAACCTTCACGCATTTCATTATCTTTCAAATTGCTGACCTTACTCTAAGAATGCTGAAGAGCACTTGCACCATTGCATGCGTAAAAGTCAATTTCATATGCCAACTTTAATGCGATTAATTAAAATCCACAAATTAGCATACCCCCCCCTAACTTTCAGGGATTTTTCTCTGTACTCAACATTTTTTCACAGATGACTGTTGCTTTTTTTGAAACATAACTTTTTTTGTATAAAATCCATAGCTCTGCCCTGCTGCGTGATTTGGCTTTGTATGACAGGTGCTAATAAAGCTATTATTATTTCCAGATGAGCTATTTATGTTATGAGCAAAGCTGTCCAAAGACATTTCATTATATAGACCACAGTGCCTGGAAAACTAGCACACAACACAGACGTCCCAGTTAAGCCTGGAATAGATATGTAACAGAACAAAAACGACATGAAAATGATTTTACTCAGATAATGGCGTACAAAACAAATTATGCTGCATAATCATTAAACTTAACAGGCTAGCATTGTTTTTTTTCATGTTTAATAATGTCCACAACCCCAGTTCTGTGATGTTCTCTTGTTCAAGTAATTATTAAACGTGCAAACCTTAATTTTAGCTAGATGCTAATGCAAACAGCATGTGACAAACTCTGGTAGCAAGATTATACTTTTGACAATGCTTTTACCAGCAAATTGAGTAGCAGTAATTGGTGTCTAGTGCCTATATTTTAATGTTGTATCCTAATGGTTAACATTAGGCTGTGGAGCTCATATGTGGGTGATTAATGTTACAGGAAGACCGTTATTAAAATGATAAGTTAATATAAATCGCAAGCTCTGAACCACTTTCTTGAGAAACAGCTGACCCAGATATCTTAACATTTTTTCCTTAACTTAAAGACATTCTTTCCACACCTGGAAAATGGATCTCCATATTATTGTACACAAATAATGTTTAAAACATTATATACAGCATTTTGCATTTTCTGAGGAAAGTATGAGTGAGGCTACCGCTAAAGTGTTATGAAGAAAAGATGAACGCTGCTCCCTAGTGGTCATTTATGAACTTGCCACACAAAACTGTGTGGAATACTTCTCCTTTTTGTGAAGTATTGCATACTTCGAGTATGTACAAAATTTGATGAAGAAATTAAGTATGTAGTAGGTACTATTATGTTGCCATTGTTGACTTATAATGTACTAACAACAACAGCTAAAACTGTACAATTTTACAACAAAGATTGTTATTTTGTATTGCCTATATAGTACTTACATTTGAAAAGAGATGCCATTAGCTCTCCGCTATTATGTATTTTCCCTCAGCTCCTGTGGCATTATGGGACAGCAAAGTGTTGCAATCTTAGAATCTCAACAGATGCAGATTTTTTTTTCATGAATGTTAATTCATGGGTAATAAATCCTGAATCCTAATTACTTTCCTCTCACTTGCTATAGCATTTCTAGCTCAAAATAACTTTCTGTTTTAAGCCTCTTACCAGTTTTCTTGTTCATCCGAGTGCTGTTTTTGTTTTCTGTGGACACTTTTGGCTATCTGGGTTTATGTTTAAACTTTTTTATTTTTTTATGAAGAGTTAAAGCAACATATCCTAAAACCAGAAGTTAATTTTCCTTTCCTTCTACTTTACTATACTATACAACCCCCACCGCCCTCACCCACCCCATCCCTTCTCTAGAACAGCTAGTTGCCCAAAATAGCGTAGTGTCGTGCAAAATGAACATCTTTACATCTTTCAAGCATAGACCCTTGCCTACCACTACATAGTGAGATAATATAGTATTTTATTACAGTAACATATGTACGAGAAAAGCGAGGGGACAAACACCAACAACAATTTAGATCCATTCTGTAGACATGCAGGTCAAACACAATTACATGTCATCACAAGGGTAAAAGAAGAGATAACATATAAGGAAGTAAAGTCAACAGCTGGTAATTCGTTTCAGGTTTTTAAAATATGACAAAGTTTGGGTCCCATTTGAGTCAACCTGTCCCCAATCCCCTTAGTGTCATATTTATCTTTTCTCATTTTAAAAAAGACATCACTCTTCCAGCCATCGTCACAGAAGAAGGGTAGGGATTTCCACTCACAAAAGTCTTTTCTCGGCCATAAAGAGTGAATCAATACTGTCCCTGGTGCAGTTAAGTATGATACAGTGTCACTGGGAGTTTCCCAAAAATACCTCATGCAATGACAGGCCCGCATGGTCACCCTGGGCCAAACAGACATCTCTCACAGGGTGCATCTAACCCGTATATTCCGCTACCATCAGGGCCTTGGCTAGCTCAAGTGAACCCTATGCAGCACTTTGAATTGTATGAGCCCTAGCCTAACAGAAGATGATGATGAGTGGACCTTTTTAAGCGCCTCCCTCCAAAAAGCCCTTAGACAGCTCTATGCCCAGTTCATCTTCCCATCTGTATTTAATTTTATCCAGATTGTACCCTTTCAAAGACATGAGCTGGGAGTATAAAAGTGAAATCAATCCTTTATTATTAAAATTGAGAGTAAGATTATCTAAGGGCGAGATAGGAGGAAGGTCGGGGAAGGATTGAGAATCTGAAGATATCTAAAAAAGTGGTTTTGTGGGAGGTCATACAATCTGCAGAGGTTCTCAAAACTGTTGAATAAACCTTCAGTATATAAATCTTTGATGCATATCAACCCGGAAACTACCCACTGTCTAAATGAGGTTTATGCTCAAATTTGATATTTATAGTTAACTGCACAATGTGTATTTCTATACATGAGTATATTAAAGGGATAGTTCACCCAAAATGAAATCCTCTTATTAGTATTACTCGACCCCCATAAGTCGTTCCAACCTGTAAAACCGTACATCTTCTTCGTAACACAATTAAGATACTTGCTGATGAATCCGAGAGCTCTCAGACTTGCATAGAAAGCACTACCACTAACTGTTCCAAGAACGTATTAAGGACACTTTTACAATTGTCCATGTACCTCACTTGGTATCATCGTATTTTACAAAGCTACGAGAATACTTTCTGTGCGCAAAGAAAACTAAAATAATGACTTTATTCAACATCTTCTCCTCCCATCCCGTCTGCACGCGCCCCCGCCATTGTAGCAGTATACTTACTCATGCGCCTTCCTCCTTCCGTTCATGTAACACAGGCGCATGCATCTGGTGCTGCTGCTAAACTTATAACTTCTTATTTTTCGTTTTTCTCTTGCGCACAAAAAGTTTCTCTTAGATTACGGTTGAACCACTGATAGTCCTGGCCTATTTTACTATGTCCCTATCAACGTTTCTGGTCTGGGACATTTCAGTTGTATTGCTGTCTATGGAGGGTCCAATTTTCGAATTTGAGCTCTCGGATTTCATCAAAAATATATTAATTTGTGTTTCAAAGATGAACGAAGGCCTTACGGGTTGGAATTGCATGAGGTGAGTATTAACGACTAATTTTTATTTGGAGTAACGGTCCTTAGCAAATAATTCAGACAATGAACTCGGTGTATGTGTTTTTTGGGGTGTAAAGTATGTCACCTGACCCATCTATACGCGCATCCTATTCCCTGAACTGGGCATCCATTTGTTGCTTGCAGCCAGAATGGCATTTTCTGTGTGTAATCTTAGTTGTTCGGTTTTACACATTTGCAGGTATGCACACGTTGGGTGTATACTACAGGCTATTTGTAGCAGATTTCATACTTTGTATACAGTAAGTTTGTTTATCACTTCTTTTCCCCCCCCCCCTGGGACCATAATTTTTCATATAGTGCGTGTGGAGTGTTGTGTACCTGCAACCAGCTTAAGACACCACCCCAAACAGGCCCCGCACCGGTCTGTTTCTATACCCCATAATCCCCTTTCTTTTTCTAGAAAAACACTGACTCATTTTTGGATCTGGTTTTCATGACAAGAATGTCCTCTTTCGGAGATGTCTGTTAAAAGAGCCGAGTGCCGACAGGGCCTGACGCACAGCTCCGCACTCTACCCCACCACAGCGCGCCACCACCCGATACCTCTGCAAAGGGCCCGGTGCGTAACGAAGGTGATCAGACACTCTGCAACCGATTTTGATCATTTATTTGGCTTGCCTTGTGACTGATTAATGATGATAGAGCTTTTGAGATGTTGGCATGACAAGGATTTGTAATTAATTTAATATTTTTATAGATATCATATCTGTGTAGATATTTCATATTATTGTTATATTTTAGATTTTTCATAATATAATTTTTTTTAACAATACTGTGATGCAACCAGAGGTAGTTTATTAAAATAATATCCGAGTGTGAAATAAAATTCCACCGTCTCCTTTGTATAGATCATTTTCTACGAGGACAAGAAATTCCAGGGCCGTCGGTACGAGTGTGACAGCAACTGTTCGGACTTCCATGCCTACCTGAACCAGTGTAACTCCATCCGCGTGGAGAGCTTGCCTGGGCTGGTCTACGAGAGCCAACGTCATGGGCTAACTACCATTATGTCTAAAAAATGTAAATAGAAAAATCTGCATTATTGAAAAAAAAAATTTGCTTGATTTTTCTTATTTTAAGCCAAAAAAAAACAATCAATTTACTTAATTTTACACCTAAAACAAGAAAAAAACTCGTATTAATAATGTGTTAATTTGCACAATTTAACTTACACAACAAAATCAATCTTATTTTATGGATGCTTGTTGCATTTTTACTGCAAAACAAGGCAAGACGATTGTTTTTTTGTTTTTTTTTTGCATTTTAGATTTCAATCCCACCCAGTGTTACTCTTAACTATTAAAACTCTTTTTCATTAACTGAAAGCTGAACACATACACATGTGATAAGAAATATAAGAAAATGTCACTTTGGCAAGTAAAAGTTGAAAAGTTTAAAGTGTAAGCTGAAGTACTAAAATTAATAAAACTAAAACAGAAATAAAAATTAATAATTCACAGAAACTAGTAAAAATACATAAAATTTATAGAACTTAATACAAATGAAAAGTGCAAATAGAATAAAGCAAAATATCAATATTAATATTATCCCAAATATTAATAAATATTATTAGCGTATGTAAAGAATACAAAACAAAAACACTGGCTCAAACATGCCACAGGCAGCTGAATGAAACCTTAGAATAAATAAGAAATGACCATTTATTTTGGTGTTTTATGGGACCACACTAATGGACAACCTTATCCGGAAATGTTACATGCTCCACTATAGACTGCAGATCCTACTGTATATCAAGACAGATTACAGATGACACTCAGCGTGCCTGTGGGTGATATAAGACAGAACAACTTGAGCAAAGTCGAGTCCTTGACAGCGCATTAATGTACCTGCTGCTCCATGCCAAAAACAGCATTTTTAAGCCTATTTTCCAATGTTACAGGAACACTGGGCCAAATCCCATGAGTGACTCACAACACGTTCCCCTTGTTTCGAACCCACATGGTGAAGACAGGTACACAAAGAGCAGAAAATACCACATTTCATCTCCACTGCATTATGTTTATACGATGAAGCACTGATTCAACATGGCCGTCCGCCAGCTTACTCAGCTCTGCCTCGGCTTGTGACGAATCAACAAGGACATGAATGCGTGACTGTTGGATTCTGGCAGCGTTCATATGTACCTGTCACTGCAGCGTTGGACTCTTTTTCTCCATTTGGCAGACAGTCGCATCTAAATTCACCTCAACGCTGTGGTTTTTCTGAGCCGTTAATTGACTCCAGCCGTCATGGGAAAGCGAGCTGAATCTCCGAGCGGAGCAGGTGGACTCACAGCTGGACTGGGCCAAGAAACCAGGAAGTCCAGGAAATGCCTGATGAACTATCAGGAACATAAGAAGCCAGAGGAAAGGAAAAGTCACAAAGGAGAAGTATTTAATGTCTCAATTGGGTCTCCTAGAGAGAAATAATGTAAGGAGAGAAAATGGAGACTTGGAATTAAAATAGATGGTATTTATTTCCTTGATACACATTCCTGTGGCCTGATTTATGAATGTTACGTAAAATATTTCACAGTCGCACACACTGGGAATAAACTTTCCGTAAACAGCCATGAAAATGGCTAGGAATTCTGGTCTCGATTCCTTGGAATGGTTCCATTAATGATTTTAGTATTGTTGAGGAATAAATATTTAGATTAAAAACTAATGAAGATTTCTGTTGACAACTGATGACATAATTTCAGATTTCAACAAATCTAAGTTTAAAACAATTCTTGCAAACAATGTTTACAAAGGCTTCATGACTTTTCACATCCTTTGCCATAAATGCAATCTA